>APFE031595586.1:43897-80182 GCA_000404065.3 Pinus taeda | reverse complement strand
ATGGTTAACACACATCTGGTCCTGTGTTATTTATGAATATAGATCTTTGTTCTTCGATAGTAGTATGTTGTTGTGATTCCACAGGTGCTCTTTGAAGCTGGACAGACAAAGAAGAAGCGAAAAAGCTCTATCAGGAAGGAGAGGAAATCAAGCGCAAGACTAAGGTTGGTCTCCTTGGTTCCCCTCTTGTTTATTTTCATAAAGGAAAATGAAAGTAGACTTTACTTGTTTGTTTCTAAGATAGCTACCAATCTTAGTGGGAATAGCAGTATTCGAGTGTACACTATTCCCGGTAACACTTAGTACACCCCTCATGGGATGCCTTGCCCCTCACTCACTCTTCTATAGGCTGATTTTCTCTTAAAACAATAAAACATACTTCTTGTTGGAACTAATCAATTGCTTGGCTTGGTTGGCACTTACCAACGAAATTTGCAACTTGCCTTTGTGCGCATTGATGATGAACGATTTTTCATCCTTTGCAAGTAGATACTAGTTGGCTCTCCAAATGAATATTTCATCTCGCACATACATGTAGGGACTCCCAAACACAACTCCACATACATTAAGGGGAAACCCATCTAGTTCTACTTCATCAATAAAATCAGAACTGATGACAAATCTAATTTTGCACTATTTTGTTACTTGCAACTTTGCATCCTTATTTACCAATCCCAGTGGATATGGGTTTGGATGATCATGAAATTCCAACCCCAACTTCTTTACCAACTATGATGTAATGAGATTTTCTTTCAATCCTCAGTCAAATGGAGAAACAATCTTCATCTTCTTAACTTGTATCTTTATATGGAAGAGTTTAGTTATTTCTTTCTCTTCCTGTTGTTGAAGGCTACTCAAATTCAACTCCTTCTGCATTGACATACAAATGATATTCTCATCCACTTCTGAGATGCTTTCAACTTGGTTGCTCAAATTAGTGGCCATTAGATTCTACTTCTTATTGTATTTCTTCTTGTTCTTCATGGTTAGATCTAGAAGCAAATTCCAACACTTTTCCTTTGTATGGTCGTAAATGTTGTAGTGGTTGTTGGGATATTTGCATGGGTCTGTTGTGGCTGTTGTCTTTTTATCTTTTCCTCCCTTTTGCTTCTTATTCCCCTCCTTAGAAGCATCTTATTGATCCTTGATCCAAGAGGATCCAAGAGGATTGATCCAGGAGGATCTAGGAGGAGGATTAATCTAGGTGGATCTCTAAAAAAGTGCCAGTGGCATGGTAAGAAGGCTAAAAACTCAAAGTGGTATAATCTGGGTAAGCTTAGTATCAGATCAAATTTCTCGTCATCCTAATTCCAATGGTGTGAACAACACTCAAATCTGAGTTCATATGAAGAAGTTAGAGCAAGTCAAAGATGAATTTTTACTTGGACAGGTGGCAGGAGGAAGTGACGTGAAAAAAATCTCAGTGAATGGGGAAGCGCCAAGTAGCAGGTTGCCATTCATCCCGCATATCACAGATCATAAAAGGAACAGTTTGCGGCTTAAGAAAATCTGCCCCAACACTAATGAGTTGCGATTTGTGATATCACAATCACAGATCTGAGGCAGTCGGAGTCAACGAATCGGCCCCAGAGCAATCCAAGTTGCGATGTGATACATCACAATCACAGATCACAAGGAGGGAAGAGTTGAGGAATCAGCCCTGGTAGGGTCAAGTTGTGATGTGATATATCACAATCACAATTTGCAAAGGGGAGCAGTCGTATGGGGTACCAACCTCGGTTCCCGTTGATTGCAATTTTGCAATGAGGCTTCAAGACCCGATATATTATGAACTATGTTAATAGCCCGTCGGGTCTGTTGTTGTCGCAGGGTGCTTGTTGTAAAGGCTTGGGTCTGTACAACGATGGGAAATGCCGATATTAAAATTCGTTAGGTTAAATGTACAGTTAAAGAAGTTTTTTCCATGTTTGAAAGGTTCATTGCCATGTACTATGTAGGACCCAATATTCTTTGCCTGAAACAAACCTGCCTCCTAATACTTGTCATCTTTTTGGAACTGCACAAAAAATAAGGAGTTAGCCACCAAGTATATATATTGGAATATCAGCACAAGAAAAGAGGGGGAGACTGGCATAGAAGTTCAGAACTAGTGTGCAATAATAGCTTGACCTAGCAGTAGATCGAGACCTCACCTTGAGCAGCAGGGAGTTTTCGAGAGAGTGTAGAAGCTTCATTTCTCTAAATTTGATTTTGGGATAGGAGATTTTGAATGATTTTTCACCAGGAAGTCAGTGGTGTTGTCTGTCTCTAGAGATAGGCTCTCCATTTCTCATCTATCTTCCAGATTGGAAGAATAAGGGTGCTATGTAAAATCTGCTTGTACTTCTCTCTTTTCATGCCATTTAATGAATGAAGACCTCCCCACTATTGAGCAAGGCCTGAGGATGTAGCCCCAATTGGATGAAATCCGTAATCAAATCTTTGTGTCTTGATCTCATGCGTGATTATGTCTCTTTTATCTTTGTTTTATATGCTTATGTTCCATGGTTTTTAAGTTCTCTGTTATATATAATTTTGATGCATATATAAGAAAAAAATCCTGGATGAAGTGGTATCAGAGCAGGGCTTAGTTGATGTGAATTTCATGAGTACGCTAACTAGAAACAAGCCTCAAGGATGTGCATCACGAAGAGGAGACATGGCAGATGTTGAAGATTGTTGGGAAGAGAAGAGGTCTTGTTGCTGTTAATAATTGCAAGCGTGAATAACCGAGTGTGCATCAATGGAGAATGATAAAGAAATGATTGAGACCTTCCTGCAAATTTCCAAAATGGTGGAAATCATGTATGAATCATATGAGAAGAGAAGAGAGGAGGAGACAGAGAGATCAGAAAGTGATGCGTCATCCACATCTTCTAGTGCTTATGCATCTTATTCATCACCTTCCTCGAATGAGGAGATTAACCAGAGACTTCAAGAAGAGAATGCTGAATTAAGAAGGCTAGTGCAAGAAGAGAAAGGGGAGAAGCAACGATTGCAACTTCAGTTGCGAGCCACAGATGAGGCCCTAGAAGAATGAAGCGCAACGACTAGAATCTTCAAGCAGAGCTTGTTGAATTAAGGAGGCTTCTACATGAAGAGAAAGAGCAGAAAAAAATGTTTCTACGCAAGTTACAAGCCAAGGACAAGGCCTTGGAAAAGTTGCAACGTGACCTCAGTGAGGTAAAAAGTAATTCTTCGACTCCATGTATTTTTCCTGATGATGATTTCGTTGTTTTTGAAAACCATACCACAGGAATCGGCTCCAAACTGTTAATGAGAATTGGGTATGAGGGGAAGGGCCTTGATAGTAATGGCCAGGGCATCACAAACCCCATAAAAGTAGAGGAATTATCTCATTGAGTAGGACTTGGGTATGTTAGGAAGGAGTTTGGGGAATGTGCCAAAATAGGTAGCGAACCATCAATGACAGATGATGAGCAACCCTCATGAATTCTTTCCAAATCGACAGTGGAGTTAGAAGATGTTGATTTCTCTTCAGTTTCATCTTCACATGATATAATATATGTTGGAACTGTGGAAGTACCCATTATAGGGACAAACATGAGACTCCTTATCGAGATGAGGTACAAGGAAGAAGAAGGACTTGGTGTTGATAGCCAAGGCATAACTCAACCATTGGAGGTTGAGAAAAGACTTTGATTCATAACTTTGGAATGCACTGAAGAACAATGCTCAAATATGTCAGAAGATTCCACGAAATTGTTGAAATCGTCAAGGAAAGAGGATGATTTGAACACATCACCATCAACCTATGGTAGTATGCATTGCAGAGAAAGAGTTGAGGCAAGCTCTCATTGCCATGATCATACCATAGACCAAAAAGAATGGTATAACCACTCTCGGTATTCTAATGTTCATTTTTATTACAATCGTATTGTTAATAACTAATTAAAATCATGGCATAGAAAAACTTGTATTTTTTGTGGATTGGACAACCATGTGTTTGCTAAGTTCTAGAAAAGAATAGCAACACGAAAAAGGATGAGGCATGAAAGACCCTCTCAACAACAGGTAAAGAATATCTGGAGAAATAAGGATTATTGTAGTCATTGAGACAAAGGTGGTCATGTAAGAGCCACGTGTTGGAGGCTCCATCTAGAGCAGCATTACAAGGACAAAGCATCCGTGCATGAACCAAGTGAAACAGTTGTTCGACCAACAAATGCACCACAAGGAGATGACCCATTCACTTTGATAAGTGAGAGATGGTTCTTCTAGGTGTGGTAGAATGTCATGGCCTTATTTTGTGTTGCATTTTAAACTGTAAAAGTGATGATATGTTTTCCATCACTCGTTGCAGCAACAATGATGTTTGGCCTTATTTTGTGTTGCATTTTAAACTGTGAAAGTGATGATTTGTTTCCATCACTTGTTGAAGCAACAATAGTGTTTGGCCTTATTTTGTAAGTCATGTGTTACAATGATGATGTGTTTTCCATCACTTGTTGAAGCAACAATGATGTTTGTCCTTGTATTGATAACTGGAGCATTGTTTCCATTTTTATGTAAACTTGACCACAGAGTATGTGTTATAAACGCATGGAAAGTATGGGATGCTTGGCTCAATTTTTTTGGTCACATAAAAAAACATTTAATTTGCAAGATATTATACTACAAGTTTACAGGGGATGCATGTGTTGGCTCATCGCTTATGGCTATGAAGGACAAAGGTGAAGAAGAAAGAAGGATGACCTGTTAGGACACTTGTAGTGCAAACAAGGTATAGAGAAGCTGCAGATTATTTAATTCTTTTGGAAGACCAAAAATTTCCCTTTATGGGGAGGATTGATCCATGAGGATCCAGGAGGATCCATGAACATTGATTTAGGAGGATCCAGGAGGATTGATCTAGGTGGATCTCTAAAAAAGTACCAGTGACATGGTAAGAAGGCTCAAAACCCAAAGTGGTAGAATATGGGAAAACATAGCATCGGATCGAAGTTCTCGTCATCTTGATTCCAATGGTTCAAACGGAACTCAAATCCGAGTTCATATGAAGAAGATATAGCAAGTCAAAGATCAAGTTCTACTTGGATAGGTGGTAGGAGGAAGTGACATGGAAAAACTCTCAACAAATGGCGAAGCACCAAGTGGCAGGCTGCCATTGGTCCCGCATACCACAAAGGTCACAACTTAAGAAAATTGGCCCCAACACTACCGAGTTGCGATTTGTGATATCGTAATCACAGATCCGAGGAAGTTGGAGTTAAAGAATCGGCCTCGGAGCAAGCCAGGTTGTAATGCGATACATCATAATCGCAGATCGCAAGGAGGGAAGAGTTGAGGAATTGGCCTCAGCAGAGTTAGGTTGCAACGCGATATATCACAACCATAGTTCGCAAAGGGGAGGAGTCATATGGGGTACCAACCTCGGTTCCATCCGATTGCGATTTTTTGATGAGGCTTTGAGACCCGATATATTATGTACTGTGTTAATAGGCCGTCGGGTCTGCTATTATCACAGAGTGCTTGTTGTAAAGGATTGGGTCTATACGCCGATGGGAAACACTGATATTAAAATTCGTCGGGTTAAATGTGTGGTTAAATAAGTTTTTTCCATGTTTGAAAGGTTTTTTTACACGTACTATGTAGGACTCAAGATTCTCTGCCTGAAAAAAACTCACTTGCTAATACTTGTCAACTGTTTGGAACTTCTCGGGAATTGAGGACTTAGCCACCAAGTATATATATTGGACTATCAGCATAAGAAAAGAGGGGGAGACTGACATAGAATTTAAGAACTATTGTGTACAACAATAACCTGACCTGGTAGCAGGCTGGGACCTTGCCTTGAGTAGCAGGGAGGTTCCAAGAGGCTGCAGAAGCTTCATTTCTCTGAAGTGGGTGTTCGGATAGGTGATTTCGCATGATTTTTCGCCATGAAGTCAGTGGTGTTTTTTGTCTCTAGAGATGGGCTCTCCATTTTCTGTTTATCTTCCAGATTGGAGGTATAAGGGTATTATGTAAAATCTACTTGTACTTCTCTCTTTTCATGCCATTTAATGAATGAAAGCCTCCCCACTATTGAGCAGGGCCTGGAGATGTAGTCCAAATTGGATGAACTCCATAATCAAATCATTGTGTCTTGATCTCATGCATGATGATGTCTCTTTTATCTTCATTTTATATTCTTATGTTCCATGGTTTTTAAGTCCTTTCTTATTTGTAATTCTGATGCATCTATAAGAAAAAATATCTTGGATCACTCCTTCTGCTTCAATCCACTTGATTTCGCTCTCTTCATGCCTATGTTCATTAGGTACCATTCCTGTACACAAGCCTCATCCACTAATTTGGGCTTAAACAACACTAATTTCTCACACATATGGTGGTGTCGACCCCCCAAATACTTAAGGAGTACATCTGGGTTATTTGGGGAGATACCTAACATTATGGCCATATTTTTGAACTTTGTGGTGTACTCCTACATGCTTTGCCCTGACTTTTTCCTGAAGTAGTGCCTGTTATCACCCCAAGAAACTCTCCTAGGTTCTATCTCAGAGATGTTTGGGAACATTACAAACTCAACATAATGTTGGAAATGGATGAATGGAAGGAATGATGCTTGTTCAAGCCAGATAACCACTCCTACTATGCTTAACTCCATACATGGGTGAACATCCCTGGACTACAACGCTTTAGACCACCAATTAATCACAGTTTAAGGAATTAGGTGAACACGGAGAGTATTGACCATAGTAGTAGATGCACAAGACCATGTGACAGCTGGCTGTAACCAGTAAAAAGGTCTGCAAATCTATCTCCTAATGCACAGACAGGATGACATCTCTCTGGAACTAAGTTAATAGAAACCTGCATAATAGATTCAATAATACATGCAAGACTTCAACACAAAGGTAGGATGACAGCTCCTCTAATGTAAAACATTAAGAGTACATGAAAACTGCATAACAGGCATAGCCTAGAACAGAATAGAAGTGGAAAGTGAGAAATTAACAGCAAAATAAGCTTGTATTAGCTGAAAATGAAGACCAGACGCTGCAAGTATCAAAGTAGTTAGAGTCTCCAGAAGTTGAACCTTACACCAAAACAACAACCATCAACCCTCATCCCCTCTATTTTCTGGGTATATATGGAGTTTCATTACAAAGATATTCTGTTGTTCTATGCGTGGAGGGGTCATAATGGACCACCGACCGCTTTAATTCTCTGATGGAGTCTCTGTTATGATCTGCTTGCTTTAATGAACAAAAATTATCTTCTTGGATGTTCTGTTGTACTCCTCAAGTAGGTGAAGTGTTGTATGGAAGAAATTCCATAACTTATAAATGCGTTTAACTGCTCGAGGCTTGTCCTTCTCGTTCTTTGGCCATACTGCTCTTGAATGTAGTAGTTGAGGAGTAACTGCTCGGAGTACTGAACACTGGCCACCTTCATCCTTCGGATGCATGGTACAGGTCAAGGACGCGAAGTCTACATGGCAGGAGCATGAGCATGACGAGAACAAATATCAGCCATTGGATCAAGTGAATGGACGGTAGAGATCTCTCAGCAAGAGGTGTTAGGAGGAAACAAAGGAAAAAATGATTGTGAGCCATCGGATCTTGCAGATGGAAGGCGAAGATTGGTTTGCAAGAGTTGTCGGGAGAAAACATGAACGGACAATTGTGAGCTGTTGGATCTTGGGCAAACAAATCCAACGGCTATCAGGTGGACGAGTTGCATGGGGGTTTAACGAGCGGGGATGGGTGAGTGGGCAGTAAGCAGTATGTATCACACTGCTTTTGGTGGGTGAGTGGTAAACGTACAACGGCCAGCGATCCAACTCAGGCGATGACGCGTGACAGATGGGACAGGATGAAAACCACTTTCCCTGCGAGTTATCACATGGGCAGTTCACGGGATCGAGAGGAGCGAATGCTGTTGGATCGCGGGGCAGACGATTGAACGACGGGGTTTAACTTCACATGTTTTTTTCTTTTAACTGATGTGACAGGGGAAGAACCAGATTGGCGAAGAGAATGAACGGCCACGATTTAAAGTTAAGGGAGGATCATGGGAGTGGCGATCAACAATTGTGATTATGGTGGAGGGTCGTATGGGCGCACGTTCATGGGTTAAGCACCCGGGGCTTGTATAAACAAAGTTTATTATAGGCTTTGGAAGAAAAACAGAGATAGCAGGGGCTTTGGGAGTATAAGGAAAATGAAGGAGAAGGAAACAGACTGCTGCAAGATCCCTATGTGCAAAAATACATGACCAAGCTAGTACTTGGTCCTCCAAATGCTGAAGTACATAGCAGAGCTAACACTGGCTCCTTCTGGGGATGAGATCCTCCCTGTGAGGTCTCAAGAACCTACAGATCAATGCCTTTCTGATGAAAACAAATTAGCAAACTTCCTAGTGCTCCATTGGGCATGGAGTCTGACTGAAACTACACTAAAACTGATAAAATAAATTTTTTACAAGTTTAAGGCCAAAAGACCTTAAATCACATAAATTTTCAGAAAATGCCCATTAACTGGGCCATCAAAAGATGCTTCTCCTCCCATACTTTTCAGTAGGAAGGTGTTGTTCCCTTGGATCTGAGAAATAATAAAAGGCCTTATCTAGAAAGCATCAAACTTCCCATAGTTTCGTTTCTTTTCTTTCAGTGCATCCCACTTCAGGACCAAGTCTCCAACCTGAAAATTATCTGATTTTGTCCCTTTGTCAAAAGCATCCTTGATCTTCTTCTAATGTGCTGCAGACTTTTCAACCAGCTGTTCTTTGATCTGATGTACCTCTGCTAAATCAGTGATCCTTTTCGCCATACTTTCTTCCTCATTCTTCTCTTCATGTAGGAACTTTGCCACGGGGACGGTAAGCTGAACCAGAAAAACTACCTTCGTGCCATACACCAACTTGAATGGAGAATTCGCTGTGGATTTCTTAATGGTCACTCTGTCAGCCCATAGTGTGTATTTGAGCTTAGAATCCCAATTCTTTTTGTTGTCCTCGAACAACTTTTTGATTATCCTTATCAGGCTTTTGTTAGAGGATTCTACTAGACCATTACCTTGAGGGTAGTATGAGGTGGAATGAACCAGTTTAATGCCCATTGAATTACACATTTCCACCAATTCTTTTGCTTTGAAGGTTGCTACATTATCTGTGACTAATTTATGTGGACAACCAAATCTGGTAAAGATATGCTCTGTCAAAAAATTCATAACCACATTATGATGAACCTTTCTGGTAGGGATTGCTTCAATCCACTTAGTAAAATAGTCAGTGGCTACTAGGATCCATTTGTGTTGGCCACCGGAATGAGGATTGATTTCTCCAATGAAATCCAAGCCCCACTGCTGAAAAGGGCCACTGGCATGTATAGGCTTTAAGGGCAAGGATTTCAACTGTTGTTTCCCTTCAAATCTTTGGCACCTATCATAAGATTTAACAAATGAAAATACATCAGAAAATAAGGAGGGCCAATAACACCTAGCTCTGAGGATTTTATGGGTTGTAGTCTTCCAATAATGGTGCCGTCCACACATGCTGGAATGAAACTATTGCATGACTTCTATAGATTTCTCTTCGTCCAGACACCTAGAAAGCATTCCAGATGGGTCCCTCCAGTAGAGCAGATTTTCATGGATGCAATATTTTGCTACCATGAGCTTAATAGTTCTGGCTTGACTTGTGCTTAAGCCTGGAGGGATTTCTAATTTCAGCAAGAAATTGGCTATTGCAGAATACCAATCACAAGAAGCAAGATTTTCTGCCAATGACTGATTTTCTCTTGGTTTAGTTGCTTCCTCTTCTTCTGCTTGACCATTTCTTGAATCCGAGCACATGAGGTTTATGTCCAATGTTCTCTAATTTTCTTCAGCTAATAGTCTGGCAAGACCCTGACCTCTGACAAGCTTGGTGGACTTCAGTTCTATATTAAATTCAATCATCTTTGCAATATATTTGGCCCTTATTCCATCAGCATCAGGTTGTGTTAAGACATCTTTTATTGCAGCAGAGGGTACATATGCAATTACCTTGCAATGCAGAATATAATCTCTAAATGCATTCAAGGACTTGATAAGAGCATATGCTTGTTTCTCAATGATATCATACCTCAGTTCAGCATCCCTTAATGTTTTGCTGAAAAAAGCCATAGGATGCTCTAAGCCTTCTTCATCTACTTGCAATAAAACTGTTGCCAGGGTGTCTTTAGAGGCAATTGAAAATATATGGAACTCCTTGTTGTAATCTATATTGCTTAGAGTGGGAGCTTCCATAATGGCTTTCTTAATGAACTCAAAGGATCTTCTTGTTGCCTCAGTCCATTTAATCTCTGACCCCTTTCTCAACATGGAGGTAATATGCTTCACAAGTTCTGCAAAATTTGGGATAAACCTCCTTACAAAATTTATCTTGCCCAGAAAGGACTGGATATCCTTCTTTGATCTCGGGACAGACAAAGTTTGTATTGCCTTTACTCTTTCTAGGTAAATTCGGACACCTACAGCAGAAACAATATGTCCTAATAGCTTTCCTTCTTCTAAAGCAAACTGTGACTTTTTAGGATTGACTGAAATCCCAAACCTTCTGCAGTTCAAAAACACTTTCTTCAAATGCTGTAAATGATCTTGATGGCTGCTGAAGTACACTTTTATATCATCAAGGTATATAAGGACAAACTTATCCTTCTCTCCCACAAATGCTATATCCATAGCTCTCTGAAAGGTGGCTCCAACATTCATCAGTCCAAAAGGCATCTTAGAATACATAAAAGTGCCGCAAGGAGTGGTGAATGCAGTCTTCTCTTGGTCATCTGGATGTACAACAACCTGATTGTACCCTGAAAATCCATCTAGGAAAGACATCACTTTGGCTCTTGAGACCTTTGGCAACAAATGCTCCATCTTAGGTAGAGGATAATTGTCTTTCTTAGAGCATTTGTTTAAGTTTCTGAAATCAACACAGAGCCTAATTTCTTCACTTTTCTTCCTCACCACTACTAGGTTGGCTACCCACTTGGAATATCTGAGAGGGACTATGATCTTGGCAGCCAATAGCTTCTTGATTTATTTTTCAATCAAAGGAAGGAGCATAGGATTTATTGGTTTCAGCTTCTGCTTGAAAGGTATGGTGTCTTTCTCTAAAGGAATTTTATGTTGGATGATCTTTTTATCATATGTTTTTAGGTCACTATATTCCCAGACAAAGACATTAGCAAATTGCTTCATTAAATTGCAGTATTCAGCACTTTGGTCAGCAGACAGATGAGTGGACAGACTTATGTATCTTGGCAGACCTGGACTCCCTATATCATGCTTACAGACTGCAGACTAGTCTTCATTTTGGGCAGCCTTGTAAGGCACATCATTTTGGTCAAACAACTTTTCTAAAGGAACTAGACCCTTAGGTATATGATTGCTGGGCAATTGCACAATGCCATCTTTGCCAATTTTATTTTTAAGAAGGGATTGGGGGCTTTCTTCCAAGACATCATTTTCTTGGTCAATTTTCATTTCAGAGAATTCATCAATGACTTGCAAGAACCTATTCACTTCATCATCATCTTCAAAAACTTTCCAACGCTGGACATTATCTGGCAAGGATGGTCTATACTTCATTTGGACTTCATAAACTAGTCTGGGAGGCATGGGAGGGATGAACATGCTAGCAGACACAACAAGGGAATCAACAAGCTGATTTTTGGCTCTAGGGATGTATGAGATACAAAAACTATCAAAAGGGTCTTTGAGTCTCCATACCTCATCTTTGTATGCTTTCAGCCTTGGGTGCTTTGCTTGAAATTTTTTGTTTACTTGTTGGATGATCAGATCAACATCTCCAAACACTCTTATGTTCTTGATTCCTCTGTCTTTAGCTGCGTTCAGACCCAATATCAGAGCCTCATACTCTGCTATATTGTTTGTGACATGGAAGGCTAGATTAAAAGACAGTTGTGTGTTTTTTTGTTCTGCAGATACCAGCACCAGCCCTGCTCCTGCAGTCTCCCTGGAACATGCTCCATCAAAGAACATCTCCCAAACTTGACTTCCTTGCTCTTCTTCGGTCTGAACTATTTATTTCCTGAGCTGAATTGAGGCCTTTTGATATTCTTCTATTTGGATAATACATGCTCCAAAATCGGTGTCCACAACATAAATGGGATGATTAGAAGGATTCTTTTCATCACTGATGATGTATGCCAATTGTGCTTCTCTGTACAATCTCTTGCTTTCTCCTCCAAAGATTGGGACAGTGGCATAAGATAGATCATTCTGTAATGTCCCACCTAGTCTCTTAATCCATCCTCTGGACAACAACATGCCAAACTTAGGAGGGACATCTACTACCACAATGTCCATCACCATGCTCTTCATGGGTAGCTGAGTTAGGGTAATAGCTAAATCTTTGATGAATCCTAGACACTTTACTTTCCTTGATCAAAGGAGAATAAATCATGATAGGGTCTGGTGATATCAAGGCCTAACTCTTCCATGATAGCTTTTGGCATTAGGTTGTGGCTAGCCCCAGTGTCTAGTAGGCAGTTCTGGAGGATTTTATCATAAATGGTCAAGGAAACATAAAAATATGGAGAATTATCATCAACAGGTTCAGTCATTGGACTAAGCACAACTGCAGGTCTATCATCTTGCAAATTGATAGAGTCAGTGGAGGTTTGTGTGGCTTTTAGCTCAAGAGCTTCAAGGATAAGCTTTCTAAACACTTCACTCTTTACAAGTTCTAGCAGAGGCACAGATATTTTTAACTTCTGGACTTCTGCTTCAAAGTTGAAAGGGGAAGGGGACTTGTCAGGACCTCTTACCTCTTGAGCTGGTGCTTTGAGGATGACTGGATCAGCTGCTAGTTTTTTCTATCTAGTATTTTGTAACTCTGTTTGGACAGAAACTCTTTGGGCAGGATTCTCCTTGACATTGTTTGCTTGTGACCTTAGATTGTATCTTTTCTATTCACCAGTCTGCAAAACAGCCCCTCTGTCCCACTCTTGAATGTCTTGTTCCTGCAGCAAATATTCTTCACATGAAGCCAAAGTCAAAAAGGCGGCACTACCTTTATATTCCATGCAATGAATTTCATCCTCATCTTCAAATTGTTCCTCCTCCATGACTACATTTTGAAAAGGAGTTTTAAATTTCTATTCTTCATTTGGTTCTTTACCCCTCTGAATGATTTGCAATTGTTCATTTTCTCTTCTAAATGGGTTTGAGTTTCTTAGAGGAAATGTATTCTGCTGCCTTGTCTCTCCTGAGTTCTGATCAACCTTCATCTTAGATATCTCAGCAGCCAATGACTCTATCATTCTAGTCATTTTGTCTAGTTTAAGCTCTGAAGATGAAGCAGAGGAAGAAGAACCCTCACCTCTCTACCTCCTTCTGTCAGCATGACTTTTAAGCTTTTCTGCAGCCATAATATTGGATTCTACTTCAAGAGCTTCATCTTGCATATCAACCAGAGTAGCACATCTTATTTCTCTTAATAATAGGCAAAAATCAGAGTCAAAAGCGTTGGCATATGTGAGTTTAGCAGAAGTGGGGGTTGGCTTTACCTCAGCTGGTATTTTACTGTACATCTGGTTAAATCTTTTATTAAAATCAGGCAAAGATTCCCCATTTTCTCTCTTCATGTTACCAAACTCAGTATGGTAATATAGCAAGTATTTTTTATCTCCCCAGTGCTTCAAGAATGCATCATCTAAGGCTTCAATATCAGCAATAGACCTGGGGGCCAGTTCTCTGATCCATTTCCTAGCCTCTCCATCAAGGCTCTGGACAAAAACTCCCATCCACACATCATTTTCACTGATATCTAAGTTATCAGCATAACTATAAAAAGATTCAAGGTGTTCTTCAGAAGTTACCCCATCTATACTAGTGAACTTTGGCATATACCTCTGGTATTCTCCTGCAGGCATGGAATTCAAAGGAACATGCGGGACTAAGGGTCCATACCTAGCAGCTATGATTCTTTCCATCTTTGTAAGCACTTGCTGACATGCCATGACTAGGGTAGGTGGAAGGATACTGACAGATTGAATGGTGGGGAATAATGAAATGGATGACATAGACAAGGGAATGTGATGGACTGTATGGGAGACTTTCTTTGGACTGAGATCCAATAAGGAGCTTTATGAATCTCTGAAGGTGATTCTTCACTAGAAATACTAAGCTCTAGATCTTCAAAATGTACATTCTCGACTATAACCTTCTCTTGCAGAGATACATAAGATTTCCTGGGTTTACCTGATCCTGATGCTCCTTTCTGTGATGTTTTCTTCAGCTTAACAATATTTTCAGAGCCAGGCACTAGATCAACTAGTGATTTCTGAGGATTTCTTCAGGTATGCCTCACAAACTAAGCCAGGACTGTGATGTGGAGTCGCCAAAGGTTGGTATTCCTCCAATGGATTTGCTAGATAGATGATTACAACCAGAAATGTGTCCAAACCTTATCTATGATCAAAGTTTGGAACTGTGTCGTCTCCCAGGGAAGCTGAGCTTCAATCTCCTTTCCCCAGCAACGACACCAATTTAATGTTATCACCCCAAGAAACTCTCCTAGGTTGTATCTCGGAGATGCTCGGGAACATTACAAACTCAACATAATGTTGGAAATGGATGAATGGAAGGAATGATGCTTGTTCAAGCCAGATAACCACTCCTACTATGCTTAACTCCAGACATGGGTGAACACCCCCAGACTACAAGGCTTTAGACCACCAATTACTCACAATTTAAGGAATTAGGTGAACACGAAGAATACTGACCACACCAGCAGATGCACAAGACCATGTGATGGCCGGATTCAACCAGTAAAAAGGTTTGCAAATATATTTTCTAATGCATAGATAGGATGACAGCTCTCTGGCACTAAGTTAACAAAAACCTACATAACAGATTCAATAATACATGCAAGACTTCAACACAGAGGTAGGATGACAACTCCTCTAATGTAAAACATCAAGAGTACATGAAAACTGCATAACAGGCATAGCCTAGAACATAATAGAAGTGGAAAGTTAGCAATTAACAATGAAATAAGCTTGTATTAGCTAAAAACGAAGACCAGACGCTGCAAGTATCAAAGTAGCTACAGTCTCCAGAAGTTGAACCTTACACCAAAACAACAACCATCAACCCTCATCTCCTCTATTTTCTGGGTATATATAGAGTTTCGTTACAAAGATATTCTGTTGTTCTATGCATGGAGGGGTCATAATGGACCACTAATTGCTTTAATTCTCTGATGGAGGCTTTGTTACGATTTGCTTTCTTTAATGAACAAAATTGATCTTCTTGGATGTTCTGTTGTACTCCTGGAGCAGGTGAAGTGTCGTAAGGAAGAAATTCCATAATTGATAAATGCGTTTAATTGCTCGAGGCTTGTCCTTCTCGTTCCTCGACCATACTGCTCTTGAATGCAGTAGTTGAGGAGTAACTGCTCAAAGTACTGAATATTGACCACCTTCATCCTTCGGATGCATGGTACAGGTCAAGGACGCAAAGTCTGCATGGCGGGAGCATGAGAATGACGAGAACAGATATCATCCATTGGATCAAGTGAATGGACGACAGAGATCTCTCGGCGAGAGGTGTCAGGAGGAAATGGAGGCAAAAATGATTTTGAGCCGTCGGATCTTGCAGATGGACAGCGGAGATTGGTTTGTAAGAGATGTCAGGAGAAAACATGAACGGACAATCGTGAGCTGTTGGATCTCGGGTGGACAGATCCAACGGCTATCGGGCGGATGAGCTGCATGGGGGTTTAACGAGCGGGGACGGGCGAGTGGGCGGTAAGTGGTATGTATCGCATCACTTTTGGTGGGTGAGCGGTAAACGTACAACAACTATCGATCCAACTCAAGTGATGACATGTGGCAGATGGGACATGATGAAAACCACTTTCCCTGTGAGTTATCACGTGGGCGGTTCGCAGGATCAGGAGGAGAAAATTCCGTTGGATCGCGAGGCAGACGATCGGACGGTGGGGTTTAACTTCACATGTTTTTTTCTTTTGACTGATGTGACAAGGGAAGAACCAGATTGGTGGAGAGAATGAACGACCATGACTTAAAGGTAAGGGAGGATCACGGGAGCGACGATCAATAGTTGTGATTATGGCAGAGGGTCATATGGGCGCAGTTTCATGGGTTAAGTGCCCGGGGCTTGTATAAACAGAGTTTATTATAGGCTTTGGAGGAAAAACAGAGATAGCAGAGGCTTTGGGAGTATAATGAAAATGAAGGAGAAGAAGGAAACAGACTGCTACAAGCTCCCTATTTGCAGAAACACAAGGCCAAGATAGTATTTGGTCCTCCAAATGCTGAAGTACATAGCAGAGCTAACAATGCCGCTAGATCCACTTGTCCTCTACATACCCAACAGGGTAAAACTATGACCTAATGAGGGGTTTGAAGTCCTACCACTTAGTCATTGGTGGCTATCCCTCCAACCTCAGGGTCTTTGTGTGGCTCTCCCACCAATTCAAAGCATATCCCTCTAATTTCAGCCACACAAATGAGATACTTTGTCATTCCTCAATTTGGTGGATACTAAAATACACTTCTAGTTGTTGCAACCAATGATTTAGCTTCAGTGCGTTGATCTCACTCTGGTATGGCTTGATATCAACCTTTGCTTCCATTTTAAATAGGGGTTATGATTAATTCACACCACACAAAGTAGGTTGATCCTTTTTAGTTTTCAGACCTTGTTTTGCCAAACTAGGTCCCACCAACAAAAATGGCCCCATCAGATGATTCCTCCATATTTTCCACTTTGAAAGCATCGAGATGGATGAAATAAAACATAATGATCCAATCTAGATCACTTTATAATTTAATTATTGTGATATTCACAACCATGTCTCATAGGTAAGTGTTATGAGAGTTCAAACATCTTCTTGGTATTAACAATAGTTGATCCATAGCTTATTACCCAAGTGGTCCATGGTATCTATTTAGAGAGCATGGAGGTTAATTTGGTGATGATTGATTCCAATATATATTCATGCAAGTATCTTTAGAATTAATTAATTACTAGAGTGTCATTCATTGTTTCCCCCTTTAAGAGTTTAAACCACGTAAAATTTCGTGTAACAATTTCTATGTGAATATTTTATTTGTGTCATTCACCTTGTGTTAATATATCTTATTTTTTGAACACTTTTTCGAGCCACAATGGTTGAATTCTCCTCTTCTCTCCAATCATGAAAGAAAGTCTATTAATGCTCCCACATGTAGACAAAATGAAAGGAACATTTTGTCCTAATATTTTTCCTATGGTATAAATGGAAAGTGAAATGATTTGATTTGCTTGGATTCAATGCTTAACATTAGAAATTCAATTTGATATTGTTGCAAAACTCTTTTGATTTTCAAAGGCTTTCTTACATTTTTCATTGGGCTTCAAAAGAAAAATATAGTACACCCAACTTTGAAATAAAATATATATTGTTTCATGCATGTGAGTAATTTGGAATTTATTTGAATGCTATGCACAAAGTACAATGATATTGGTGTTTATCGTCTCTTAAGACCAATAATCTCTATTGGTTAAATAAAATTAGTCAAACAAAATACTTTTTATAATATGGTTTCTATATTTGAACATGATGGAAATGAAGTACCAAGATCATCACATTATTTTTGTATATAAGGAGTTCTTGAACAATACATAAGTTAGGGTGTTGAATAAAGTTATGTTTCATATTGTTAATAATAGGGATTTTTAAAAAGTGATGTTCATCCTTAATATCCTTTGAGTGATTTGGAGATTTTCAATCCAGGAATTAGTTTCACTGGAGAAATCATGAGCATTGTTTTGAGTTTGAAAATAATTGTTTTTTATTTAATACACAATTTTTAAAAATAGTTTTGATTTGTGAAATTAGAAAACTAGGCAGCATTATGTCATTCAAAACTTCTGCCCACAAAAAATAAATTTGACATTCAAAACTTTTGCCCATGAAAAATAAATCTGAGATGAGAAAATATATATTTCATTCATTTACAATATCTTCTTAATCCCTTATTTCCATGGTATTTTTGTTGCAAAATTTATATATTTATAGGAGATTTACTTTATATCTTATTCTTACACTACCAATTCTAACAACACATGCTTTGCACCTAGCAAGGCAATTTCTAGTTATACAATTGATCAAATTCTAAGGCTAAATGTTGTCTAAACAATAAACAAAACAAAACAAATTCATTATAACTTACTCTCTTTTAAGAGAAGTTATAAAATTGACACCCTTCTTTCTCCTCTATCTCTTGAGCCATTTTGTGCACCATAATAAAATGAATTTTAGGTTAATAACCCAAATTATGTCTTCTTTGTGGATGGAACACGAAATTGTTAAATTCCAATTAGGCTAGCACTATAAAGAAAAAAATATCTTTACACATTTTGTGCACCTTAACAAAATGAATTTTATATTAATAACCCCAATTATCTCTTCTTTGTGAATGGAACATGAAAATGTTAAATTCCAAATAGGTTAGCACTATAAAGAAAAAAATTATTATCTTCTACACATTAATTTGATTATAGTTGGTAATGAGTTATATATTTATTATAATTGATAGCTCCTCTCTAAAAACATAAAAGGTAAGCACAATCTATATTCATGGAATTTTAATTCATCATTCCCCTCCCAATTCTAATAGCCCTTAGCATTTTGGAGAACAAATACATGAGTTTATTTTTTTGTTAAGAATAGTGTAAAATTCATGGTTACTTGAGAAACCCAAATTAGTTTAGTATTTATGTAGAAAACGACTCTTCTACAATTTCATGGCTTTCATTAACCATGTTTCAACCTTACCCCTCTAGCATATTGGCATTCTACTTCTTGGCTCATTAAATTTAAATCTATGCTTAGATTTATGTGCACAAATCCCGCCTGTCATTTTGCAAAATACCTTAGTGATAGTAAAAGACAAAGTAGTACAAACTCTTTAGTTCTACATAAATACACATTCTTTTTTGGTCCTTCATTTCTTTACTTGAATGTTAATGAAAGTGTCACACAACCACCTTCATTAATGCACACATTAAACATCCTCATCTAGTACTTATTCAAAATGTTAACAATCCAAACTATGCACCAATCACACATATAGCAAAGTAAGTTGTAAATTAATCTCACTAAGGATAATATGGATTTAAACCATAAAAAAACACAACAGTAGAAAACACACATATAAATATTTATAATATTAATTTTAAACATTAAGACTCCCAAGAAAAATATTCCAACTACAATATATATCTTTATAACATAACAAAATACAACTATAAACATTGTTTACATTAATAATTAATGTTGAAAGATCTCTATAAAATCTCAAAAATTATATTTATATATCTACAACGCTACTTAAAATGCAACATCCTAAGGCAACACATTATATCGAACACATATAACAAAGGGCATTATAAACAAGGGTAACAACCACGATGTAGCATAGTCCCTGTCTCTACAGTTATTTTTCTTGCATAGTGTTTTCTCAGTAATGACGTATTCGTTTTCCAATAATAAAATAAAATAAATAAAATACCTCCGCATAATGAGCTAAGTTCCACACAATTGACAATAAGCTCTGCACAATGAGCTAAGTTCCACACAATAGGCTATAAGCTCCGCACAATGAACTAAGCTCAGCACAATAGGCTATAAGCTCTACATGATGAGCTAAGTTCCACACAATAGGTTATAAGCTTCGCACAACAAGTTAAGTTCCACACAATAGGCTCAGTTTGTTGCACAAAAGTTATTAGTTTTTTTCTCAGTAATAATGTATTCATTTTTCAATAATAAAGGTAATTATGTATCTGTTTTCCCTTAATAAAATAAAATAATTGTTTTTTTTTCATAATGTTTTCTCAGTAATGACCTATTTTTTTTCTAATAATAAAATAAAATATATAGCTCCACACAATATGCTATAATTTGCGCACAATGAGCTAAGTTCCACACAATAGGATATAAGTTGCACACAATGAGCTAAGTTCCACACAATAGGCTATAAGCTCCACACAATGAGCTAAGTTTCACACAATAGGCTATAAGATCCGCACAATGAGCTATGTTCCACACAATGTGCTATAAAATTTGCATAATGAGCTAATTTATGCACAATAGGCTATAAGCTACGCAGAATGAACTGAGTTCCACACAATAGGCTAAGTTTCTCACTTCCACACAATCGACTAAGTTTGTCACAAAAGTTATTACTTGTTTTCTCAGAAATGATGTATTCATTTTCCAATAATAAAGGTAAGATGTATTCATTTTCCAATAATAAAATAAAATAAATAGATCCACACAATGAGCTAAGTTTCACACAATAAGCTATAAGCTCTAAAAAATGAGCTAAGCTCCACACGATAGGCTATAAGCTCCATACAATGAGCTAAGTTCCACACAATAGGCTAAGTTTTTCGCACATAAGTTATTAGTTGTTTTGTCGATAGTGATGAATTTTTTTTCCAATATAAAGGCAATGACATATTCATTTTCCAATAGTAAAATAAAATAAATAGCTCCACACAACTACCCTAAGCTCTACACAATGAACTGAGATCTGCACAACAGGCTATAAGCTCCACACAATGAGCTAAGTTTCACCCAATAGGCTATAAGCTCCGCACAATGAGCTACGTTTTTCATAGTTTTTTTTCGGTAATGCCATATTCATTTTCTAATAATAAAATAAAATAAACAGCTCTGCACAATGAGGCAAGTTCCACACAATAGTATATAAGTTCTGCACAATCAGATAAGTTCCGGACAATCAGATAAGTTCCGCACAATAAGATATAAGCTCTGCATAAAAAGCTAAGTTCTTCATAATAAGATGATTTTCTTGCTCAAAAGTTATTAGTTATTTTCTCAGTAATTATGTATTCATTTTCCAATCATAAAATAAAATAAAAACATTTGTTTTTTTGCATAGTGGTTTTTTGGCAATGACGTATTCATTTCCCAATAATAAAATAATATAAATATCTCGACAGAATTATTGATAATATTTCAATTGTAAATAATTAGGCATATGTGCGAAAGTGCGGATGAGTTGTATTGTGTTGGATAACTTTCTCCCACAACTAGTCGTTTTCTCGTATATGTGTTATTAAACCCTTATTCGAGAGTGTTTTTCACAGTTACATTTTCTCGTTATTGCCACCTTCACACAACTTCTTTTAGACAATTAGTAATTGTTTTTGTATTTGTGTGAAGAGGTCCATATTTCATCCACATTTACTATTCCTCATTTCTTTCTCCGCACAGTGACGACTACATAGTATAGACATGTAACTATATTGTGCGGAGAAGTCTGCATTTCACCCACTAACGACTTCTATTGCTAACATTTTAGTAATCAATTGATGTATACAATATTATTGGTGATATTGATATTTTCAAATATTTTTTTTTATTTTTGCGGAGATGTTGGTATTTCATCCACATTGCTTTTTCTGCACTACTTTCTCCACACAACTATGACTGCACAACTTCTTTCATACGTGTTATATTTGGACACGTAACTCCATTGTGCAGAAAGGTTCACATTTTCCGCACTGCGTGGTCCACACAACTTTTTTCTGTACATGCTATATGTGGAGACCCCACCAAAGTGAATAACTATTTGAGGAAATGATTAACTTATACCAAATTATTGCCAATATTTGGTATATTTCGAACATCTGCTTATGTGGAAGTGCTCTTTGTACAAATATCCACACTTTACATTAAGTGCTAATATTATTGCTAATATTTTAGTTATAAATAATGAATATTAGTAGTTAATTTCATAAAAGTTATGTGGATAATAACATTGTTTATGTTCATATTATTGATAATATTTTTATTGTAAATATCGTTTTGAATATCTATTTGTTTACGCTCTTGTGCGAAAATGTTTTTTGTGCAGAAGTACACACTTTGAATGAAACACTTTTATTGCTAATAATTTAGTTATAGATAATGCATATTAGTAGTCAAGTGAGTAAAAGCAGTTCGGAATGCACACAAAGTTGTGTACAAAACCACATTTCATTGATCAAAAGCTTTGTTTGTAGCAAAAGAAGCTTTCAAGTTTGCATTGTGCGAATGATAGCATTGTTTACGCACATATTATTGATAATATTTTAATTATAAATATTGTATACTACTATTAGTTAAGTAAATTTCAATTGTAAATAATATTTTGAATTAGCATATGTGCGGAAGTGTGGGGAAATTCCATTGTGTAGATGAAGCTTTCAATGTGTGAATCACCACACTTGGTACTTTAGTATTAAATAATTTCAATGCCATGGAAGCAAGTGGTGGACTTATACAATAGTTTCTAATACTTTAATCATAAACAACGTGTATCTACCTATCTCTACCGCTAATTAGGTGGGGTTCGCATTTCACCAACACTTCTACCTCGGCTCATGCTTTCTCTATGTTGTTTACTTTGCACAACTACATTTGAACTACTTCTTTTGTGTACATTATGTGTGGACACACTTCCTCCACAAGCACTATGAGCTAGAGTCCACCAACATTCACATTGAAGGCATTTATATTTGTTGTTTGCAATAACACCGAGATAACTGGTGGACTGATACGATATTATTGCGAATAATTTAATTATAAATAATGCTTTTTATTTCTAATATTTTAGTATTAAATATTTTGTATTTGCATTTGTGTTATTTTAATTATAGCCAATGTGTGTCTTTGTATTGTCAAATACCAACAGTTCGATATCATTGAACAAAATGTTTCTTTATGGTCATGTGGTAGTCTATTGCACGGAAAAAGCTTTCAAGTTTTGATTTTGCAAACGCTCACATTTCAACTTTTGTATATGTTTTCTAGGAACTAATACATAAGTGTTAAGTTTAGTTGTGAAAATTTTCAAAGCTAATGTGTAGTATCAGTTTTCATTTATCAAATGTAATATCGCATATTATAATCCTTATCTACGTAGTGTAACATTAGTGTTTATAACATGTTTTATTACGTTACTACTGAAGATTCTATATTGGTAGTTGGAAGTGGTAGTGAGATGTAAATGAGACACCTTAGTTATTTTAGTGAACACATTTCATTTAATATCTGCATAATGAGAGAAAGAAAGAAAGGAATTCATGTGCTGAATTGACATCTGGGTTCTGACATTACTTTTGCAAAGTAAAAGCTTGTCGGTATCATGGCAAGTCTACATAGAAAATATGCTAGATACACATTAGTTCGGTGAATAATTACAAAAAAGGCTTTTATTTATTGGCAAAAGAGCTTTAGTTAATGAAAATAGAATGTGATTTATGATTTTAATAAAATAATATGTCAACACTCATTTCTAAAGTGTGTAAGGAGGATTAATCATGAAACATAGTCATTTCAATTGCACTATGCCAAATTGGAATTTAAGTAAAATGTATATGATTTAAAGTAACAAATTTTACAACAGTATTTTCTCATTAAAGTTCAGGCAAATCAATATTATCCACATTGATTATGATTATTAGTTAATGGTTATCATTGAAATTGATAGTAGTTAAGTCTCATTTCATAACTTAAATATCAACTTGTGATTTAGCTCACTTATTGCCTCTTACGCATTATATATATGCTTGTTGCCTGTAAAAATAATTTGTCAATGTTCATTTTGTTTTGAAATTGTTAATTGCTTTATAATTTGTCTATTATTTTTTGCAGTTGTTATTAACACCAAATAAATGACTCAAAGAAATAATGGCAGGGGCACAGAGGAAGATGTACATACAAGAAGCAAAGATATTTTAATGTTAATGCAAAAAATACTAGAACTTCGCCAAATGTTTAGGCGTCTCAAACATGAACTAGATACCATAAGAATGTTATCAAAAGCATTATTGCAAATCATGAACAGATGAATCAGTTCTCAATTCTGATAACATAATTAGTACAATCGTTAATTCCCAAAAACAATGGTTAATTAATAGAGAAGAAGTTATCATTTTTTTTGCTATTTGTTGAATGGATTTTGAAATTCAGTATGTGCTAAAGGCTATGTATTGTAATGTTGTCAACAAAGTTAATGAAAACAAATATATCATATTATCATGGATTACATATCTATACATAAATTCAATATGTTTTACAAGTTATAGTGGTTTAGAAAAAAATTTGAGCTTTGTATGATGAGTTATTTGGATATTTCTTTAAATCTTGTATTGAATAGATTTTTAAATAGGAAAAAAATATTTGATTTGTAAACAAAGAACATTGTCATTGTAAAGTAATATCACCAAGCCTGAGTATTTATAGAACTTGAAAATTTGATAAATCAAGAAAACTATGCAAAAAATGATAATTAGGGCCAAAAAAAAACAACATAGCATAATACAAAACATATAGCTAGAACAAAAAAAAATAGTTCATTGGATTACATTTATGTACAATGTCATAGTAACATTTGCATTGGTAGAAAAAATCATCTTGTTACTATGACAAGCACATTGCTAGTCTTGTTTTTACATCTGTATAGTATATTAATTGATAATGTGAAATCAGATCGCAAATGTCTAGTAAAATGAAAGAGATATTAGGATGCCTAGCAATGGAATGAGTGAACATTGTGTCATTACCAAATTGCTTAACAAAACAAATAAATAAACTTGTCAATGTATACATACAACTACATTTTAATGGTCTATCATAAATGTGCCATGTATTTCAAAGTTGCTCAAGATTTCAATAGCATCTATTTTTCTACACAATATTGGTCACAGGAAATTTCTTGTAGTGCAGGTAATACTTTTTTCCAATTCGACGCTCCTCAGAATACATTGTTTTTCAATCTTGTTAGTTGCATGTATGATTCCAGTTAGACGATGAAAATAAAGAAATCCAGAGTGTTGATTGCAAGCATTGCAATAAAGAATAGTATTGTTTATAGCTCTAGAAGTTGTGATTGGAGTACTACATTCCGTGCATACAATTTCAAATGGCAGCGTATATATGTTAACCACCTTCAAATATACTTGAAAATGTAAATTTAATATAGAAAACATATGCTTAGTAACATGAAATCAAATATTTTTCTTCTTTTTTGTTATTTATTTATGTCTATTTAAACAATATGATATAGCTTATTGTGCATATTTTTCTCGGCAAGGAAAGAAACTTTCTTAGATTGTCAACTTTTTTCTTGTGTTCACTTCACAAATGAACATTGGTTGTGGTGTACGAAAAAAAATTCTTTTTTTTTTACTATATATTTTTAGCAATATCAGTGGAAAAACATTTTTTTGTAAATCTCTTTTAATTTTAACACATGCCGAAACAAGTTTATTGTGTACTTGAACCCGTTACATATGAAACATTTATAAAACAATACGTGAAAATTACACAATAGATTATGAATAATTTTGTTCCTGAACATTGAAATATACATACCTACGTATACATAACTTGTTTTTTATTTCAAATGAACTTCGTAAAAATAAAACTTTTAAATAAAACAAAGCTTACTATAGCTGTGTCATGTTCTCCATTACCATCTTTGATTTACACAACATATTGTGTTATTGTTTGTGTTGCCGAAATTGCAATAGCTACAATTTTGCCCACTGGAAAGGCATTGTCATTGTGTGACAAATTTGCAATTGTTGTGCTTGGAAAAAATTGGTACTCTGCACAAAGAGGACACATGTTTTATACATTGTTAAAAATATTTAGGAAAATATATTTCTCACAATCACCACAATCGTATTTATTCTTTCGAATAATTTTGAAATCTTTAATAGAAACACCAACATTTACAATAAGGTTTGACTCAGGTTGTTCAATTAACGATGTTAGCAAAAACAATGTTATTATCATTTATGCTTTTTATCTGTTAAGTTCTCATGGGGTATTTCTTTTGACTTATTTGTTTTGTCCAAAAATGTTTGATATGTGACCAGGACAACACCATTAATTGTTTTTCCAGTTATATTGTTACTGACCTCTTCGATCAACAATGGCATTGACTCAATGTCCTTTTGCCTAATTATAAGCAATGAATTTTTATTTTATTTTTTTTAAAGAGAAAAGAAAGCAAAGAATAAAAAAATGAAGGTAGGAAAAAAAAGAGGTAAGAAAATGAAAATTTTGATAAAAAGTTAATTGATTTTACACATAAGTACCTATTTGCATTTATTTGTTGCTAGTTTCCAATGATTCTGTTTTGTTTATTGCAATATCTGTTTCTATGGTATTTCTCATTGTTATGTCCGCACCTTTTTCCATTTCTACTGTGATATCATTATAATTTGATAACTTTTTCCTATTCACAAATATTTCATTGAAACCACTCATTAAAAGAACACTATAATTGAAACTAAGTAACAATTGTCTAATGAAAATAGAATACGATAAATCAAACTCATTAGTAATGTACAAAAATACTAGATGGATTTTACCTTTGTCAAATACGAAAGTCTTATAGAAATGTTCAAAGTACTTTTTACTTGTAATTTTTGTCCCAAATATGAATCTCTAAGTGTGATATGTTTCATCGAAAAAAAAAACTTTTAGTTATAGTACGTTAAAAAATATAGCCCAAAAGCAATGGGAGCACAGACAAAAAAAACAACAACAATAGTTGCGTTGTGTAATTCAAATAAAATCGAAGTATAATAAATAAAACATAAGCGTGCCTCTTAGAAGAGTTATGATTGTCTTTAACTATACATGTTATGTTTGTATTCATTTTTTCTGTTATAATAATATGTGTTAAGATCAAATATACATAAATATGAAAAATAAGAGTTTATAATTCCATAACACAGAAGTGTAGAAATTATGTTGTAGATTTGCAACTGCTTATGAAGTTTTAATCAAAATCACAAGACACAAACCTACTCTACTACTTGGTGGACATTAATTCACAATTTAGAACAAAAATATCAGACATGCAATAAGAAATCACACACATGCAAATACTATTTTTCCTGGGGAAAGCAATCTACTAAAAAGCCCAATGATTTCTTGCATTAATCTGATGAATATACTGTATTACAATTTCTTTTCTCAATTGATCACAACCTACAAGTGTGTAACCTATCTCTCAGCTCATTGAGAAGATATAACCTAGACTTTGTCAATTTTTGCCTCTGTTTGAGCTCCTATTTCCTTGCGTTGTTCCTTGAGAAATTAGGCCCCTATTAGTTAGGAATTTCTCCAAAATGGATTGCGCAATTCCTTAGGTTGATCATCTGGCTGCATGCTACACCTTTACACTCAAGGCTAGTCTACAATTGATGTTACACTGCTTTGGAATCTCCACCAAGCCTAGGGAACTCAAATTTTTTGCATGCACTAGATATTTTGGGTTGATTGATCAGTTAACTGGATGACCACTATGTTTTACTGAAGTCTCACTCCACAACTGACCCTCCACTAGTTGCTCTAACAATTAGAACTATTTTAACTAAAAACAACCTTAGATAACTAACCTTGATTGCTAGAAATTAGCAATCACACATGCCTAATTGAACTATAACTCCTCCAACTCAAAATTAATGAGTACAATGGGTGACACAAGCCATATCACACAATTTAACAGCATCCAAGTTGTCTTTTGATGTGGAAATTCGAATTTTCCCAATTTAATCAAGTTAAAATCAAATTAAGAATTTCTTGCTGCATTTTTCAACACTCCCTCTTAGCAAGAAAGGGATTATCAATCACCCCTATCTTTCACCAGTGGAACTCAAACTTCCCTTTTGATAAGGCCTTTCTTAAAATGTTGTGGCATCTTGCTCCTATGTTAGATGTACTGCAACAACATTATCCGTCTCTACACACAACCTCGTAGATGGTGATAATATATATCTATATGCTTAGATAGATCATGAAAATAAGATTCTCAGAGATATTGATGAAAATCTGATTATCATACTTGGATCCATCATCTGACCAAACAATCCAACAAGTATCTCTCTCATCCAGATCGCTTCACATGTTGCTTGAATTGCAACCATGTATTCTGCTTATGTCGAATTGAGCGTCATAGATATTTTCTTCCTTCTGTACTAGGAAACAACAGTGGACCCAACACTAAAAATTCCACTTGATGTACACTTTCGTTACAATCAACTCCTCGCCCAATCTGCATCTGTGAAGACACACAACTTCACTCCCTCTGTCTGTTTGTACCAAAGACCAAAATGGGTAGTGCCTATAGGGTACTGTAAAACATGCTTAGTTTCCATCCAAAATAATTTGGTTGGCCTAACCATATGTTGGCTCGTCTAGTTGATTGCATAACACATATCTAGTCATGTGTTCACAAGGTACATCAGTGAATCCACTAGTTGTCGATAATGTGTAGCATTCACTTCCTCACCTAAAGTGGCATCCTCCTTCCTCCAGTTGGTTGCTAGAGGTGTTTCCATGGGTTTGCAACTCTCCATGTGGAATTTCTGTAGTATCTCCTTTGCATACTTGCCTTGAGATATAAACAGTACCCCATCGCCTTGCCATACTTCCAACCCGAGGAAGTAGTGCATGAGACCCATGTCCTTCATTTCAAATTCTCTTGCAAGGCCTTCCTTGCAAGATCTAATTGACTACTCATCACTAGTTAAAATAAAATAATCAAGATAGAAGACAATAATCAACAAATTACCTTCTACCAAGATGTGATAGAGGTTTTCATCTGCTTCACTTTTTGTAAATCACAAACTGGTGAGATAGCTATTGATCTTGGTGTACCAAGCATGGATTGCTTGTTTGAGACAGTACAATGCTCACTTAAATCTTCACACATGAGACTCTCGATAAAAAGTCTCAAATCCTTTTGGTTTCTCGATGTACACCTCCTCCTCAATAATGCCATTGAGGAATGTTGTTTTTACATCCATCTGGTCGATCTTCCACCCCATCTGTGCATCGAAAGCAAGAATTGATCTAATGGATGAGTACCTTGCTATAGGAGGAAAGGTCTCCTCACAGTCAATTCATTCAACTTGACAGTACCCTTTGGCCGCAAATTTGGCCTTGTACTACTCTATGGTTTTGTCTGTTTCTTGATTTATCTTGAAGATCCATCTCAAACCCACAACTGATTTATTTGTTCATCTTGGGACCACTGCCCAAACATTGTTCTTTACAATGGATTCATACTCATCCATCATTGCATCAACCCATACAGGCTTCTCTACTGCATCCTTGAAATAGGATGGCTTAGTCTCTACAAGCTCAGTCATTAGAGCCATGTAGCCAATGTATTGTTCAGGTGTCATTCTCTGCTTGCGAAAATTTGAAGCAGCGCCAACATTCTCCCTCGCATCCTGCACAAGTCTCTCAGGTTCCCTGGTTGTTTTATTGCCTTCTCTGGATGGTTCTGCTGGAGTGGTTCTCTCCACTCTCTACTCCTCAATTTGTGGTTGCTCCACAACTTCTTAACGTTCCTCCTTTGGAGCTAAAATCTCCTCTTCTGGTTTGATTTAAAGCTCCCTCTCAAGAGAGCATCACATTGCTTTTTCCTCATCAAATTTTACATCCCTTCACACAACTGTCATTCTAAGGGATGGAAAGTACACATGGTAGTTGTGGGGAGTTTCTGTGTAACCCACAAATAACCTTAATTTTGTTGTTGACTCTAGCTTATTCCTTGATTCTTTGGAGACATGGCAGTAAAAAAAGGCTCCAAAAATCTTGAAGTGTGACACATCCAAATTTCTTCCCAGGAAAGCCTCCTCCGGTGTAATCATGCCCAGAATCCAATAAGGACTCAGGTTTTGCAAATAGACTAATGTGTTGCATGCCTCAGACCACAAATGAAGAGGTAGTCCTTGGTCACGCAACATCGACCTCTCTGCTCCCACAATTCTATGATTCTTTCTCTCAGCCACCCCATTATGTTGTGGGTTGTGGGGTACTATCAACTTTTATCGAATTTTTCACATAAATTTTTAAATTAATTGAACACATACTCACCTCCATTATCACTCCTAAGAGCCTTCATCTTCTTTTCAATATATTTCTCAACCAGTGCCTTGAATTCTAATAACTTTGAGAATGTCTCATCTTTCTTCCACTTGAAGAAGATCTAGGACTTTCGTGAGAAGTCATTAATAAAAATGAAAAAATATTTGTGTCTGGAAATGGAATCTTTCGAGAAAGATCCACAAACATTAGAGTGGATACTATCTAGGACTGCATGTGCTTTGTTGTCCTAATCATGGAATGTGGATTTTGTGTACTTCTTGAAGGTACATCCTTTGCACACATCTTTATTCTTAAGCACTCCTTTGGGGAGGCTTGTGGTCATTTGCTGCATAATCTTCAGTGTGCCATGATGTAAATGGCTAAGCCTTCTGTGCCAAAGTCCACTGACATCATGGATCTGCACCTTCTCCTCTTTTGTTCTTAATGTAACATAATATTGCACATATAGCTTATACATGTTCTTCACAAGAAACCCGATCTTCTTCACTTGTCTCGTGGCTATGTTTCTTAATAATACTTTTCCTTTGCTAAATATCACATCACAACCATGGTCTTCCAAAACTGAAACAAAGATGAGATTTTTCTTTAGGCCTGGAATGAACATAAAATCCTTGAGCCTGAGGAGGAGGAAGGGGGAGGGGACTCTCTCTGAAAGGTGATTGTACCAACCCCAATCACGTTATACCTTTCGTTGTCCCCCATCTCAATGTGCATATGTAAATATTTTTCTTCTAGGTCACTGGAAAAGTCTCTACGTGTCATGTGGAACGATGCACTTGAGTCCAAGTACCACATACACCACATCACTGTGTTGACCATGCATGCAATCGGGTTAAATTCAAGCTTGAACTATGAAGCCAAAGCTTCACCTATTGCTAGTCCTGAGGTCTTCTTGCTTACCCTTTTGTGTGGAAACTTCATGGCATAATTCCCAAATTCATGACAATGGAATCATTTAATTTTGGACAAATCTTTCTTCTTGTCCCCTTGGCTAGACTCTGGTTTGGATTGAGATTTCTTCCCTTTTTCATTATTTTTCTTTCCAACTAATGCAAAATTTTCTTCATCCTCGCCCTTGGATGAAGTCCCATCTTTGGTACTCCACCTTATTTCCTCCTGTACAAAATCAAACCATAAGCGCTCCTAATTCAATAGTTTCTCCCTACCATTCATGGAATCTTGATAGCTATGCAAGCTCTTGGGAAGGCCTAGAAGGGTTAGGCTTACCAAGTCTTCTTCAGGAACATTTACACCAACCCAACCAAGTTCATCATGACATTGTGTGAACTTGCTCAGATATTGTGGAATAGCTTTATTCTTCTGCATCTTGATACCTAGAAGTTTATCCTTTAGCACCAGCTTCTTGTGGTCACTGTTATTCTCGAACAATTATGTCAATGCTTTCCACATTATGAACATAGATTCTTTTCCATGGATATTTGAGACAATGTGATCTCGTACTCCCTCCAAGATTATTCTCCTTGCCTTGGCAACATCTTTCTTCCACTGAGCAAGTTTCTAGGTATTAGATTCTAGTGGTTTTGCAACATTTTTTTTGTTGTGTTCTAGCAATCTGTTGTCATCCAATACAACCTCCATGCGATCCTTCCATGCAACAAAATTACAGGTTCCTTCCAAGGCATACTCTAGCTTTCATCCATTGAAGGCCATCTTCTTAGCTCTAAAGAGATCTTGCTGCACTAAACTCCAAATTAGAACCTCCTAAGAAACAACTTCAAAATTTTTGCTCTAATGTGAATCCTATTCTCATACCATGTAGAAATTATGCTATATATTTGCATCTGCTTATGAAGTTTAAATCAAAATCACAAGGCACGAACCTACTCTACTTCTCTAAGGAGATTAATTCACAATTTAGAAAAAAATATTTGAAATGCAATGGTAAATCACACACATGAAAATAGTATTTTTCCTTGGAAAGGCAATCTACGAAGAACCCCAATTCCTGCTTGCATTAATCTAATGAATAGATATGTATTATAATTTCTTTACTCAACTGATCACAACCTACAAGTGCATAGTCTATCTCTCTGGTCACTGAGAAGCTTTGACCCAGAATTAGTCAATTTCTACCTCTTCTTGAGCTCCTATTTCCTTGCATTTTTCCTTGTAAAATTAGGCCCCTATTATTTAGGAATTTCTCCAAAATGGATTGCGCAATTCCTTAAGTTGATCATCGGAATGCATGAAACACATGTACACTCAAGACTAGTCTATAACTAATGTTATACTACCTTGGAATCCACCAAGCCCAGAGAACTCCAATTCTCTACATGCACTATCTATTTTGGGTTGATTGATCAATTAACTAGATGATCATTGAGTTTGACTGAAGTCTCATGGGATAATTGACCCTCCATTAGTTCCTCCAACATCTAGAACTAGTTTAACTTAAAACAACCTTAGATAACTAACCTTGATTGCTACAAATTAGAAATCACACATGCATAACTGAAATCTAACTCCTACAACTCAAAATTACTGAGTAAACTGGGTGACACAATCCATGCCACATAAGTTAACTGCAAGCAAGTTGTCTACTAATGTGGAAATTCGAATTTTCACAATTTAATCAATGCAAAATAAAAATGATAATTTTTTGTTGCATTTTTCAATAGGAATTGCTTCAAAAATAGAACTATATGATAGTAACATACTTTGTCCAAAATTTTTTAACTATTATCACATCATATAGTATTTAAACTTTGCACATCATTACTAGAGAATAGTCACTAATGCTACATGTTTTGCAGTTTCGTTCTAAATGATAGTCGCTCACAATGTGCAATTCTGAGAACAATATCGTACACCCCATACAAGAATTTTATTTGTAACAAACTCTTCTAACTTGTGTGTGTAACATGTATGCTAAAAATATTGCATGATGAACACCTGGCGAATGCTTCTATGAACAACAAAGTGAAAATTAATAAGTGGTATTTTGACATTAACATATGAATATTAAACATATGTATTAGAAACTTAAGATAGTTGTACTAGTAGATAGAAAAATTGTAATAATAATAATAGGGAAAAAAACTAATTTTGGACTACGAATATTTAATTTAAATGCTTTTCCTTAAAAAAAAAAAAAATCAACGCCATGTGTTCCTAGATGAATTTACATAGTTGTTTTGTTTTTTCATCTTTGTAATATTTATACAAAACTTTCGCATAACATCCACACATGCACAATAACCTCCACACAACTTCATCCACACAACTACTTCTGCACTCAATAACACCCTTAATTTCCATTCGAAATTCCACACGCGAACCTTTGAACAACTAGCTTTGAAACTAATATTAATTAATGATTATATGTTTTGAAAATGAAGATGGCGCCAAATATGGAACCATCAATAGCATTGTGGAGGAAGTGCTTCACCTTGTAATTGAAGGACTCACACCACGCAAAGGCCACCAACGAGTTTGGTCCCCATGTTTGGCGTCTGTTGATTTTCAAGATGTAGGTAGTCTTCACTAGGCATGCAGATGTGTAGCTATCTATTACCATCTATTATTGTGACCAAATGATATTATTGGCGATATTTTAAGTGTAAATAATGCTTATGTTTATATTTATGAATATGTTTCAAACTATGCATATGTGCGCAAGTACAAAAGAACTATGTTGTGTGGAGGAAGCTTTTAATGTGTGGATCGCTCTACTTAGCACAAAAGGCTTATATTGCTAATAGTTTAGCATTAAATAATGCATATTTGCTCAATAATATTGTCTATGCTTAGATTATTGATAATGTTTTACTTGAAAATAATGCATACTATTGCTATTCAATTGATTATTAATTTTAGTATTGAAAATGCATACTTTATGCTTATATTATTAATAATATTTAGCTGTAAATAATGTATATGTTGGTATTTCTGAATATGTTTCAAATTAGGCATTTGTGTGGAAGTATGGAAGAAGTCCATTGTACAGAGAAAACTTTCAATGTGTAGTTTTCCACACTTGGCACTAAATGCTTTTATTGCTAATAATTTAGTATTAAATAATGCATATTTTCTATTCACGGTAGCACCAACGCAAATGCTAGACTTATATGATATTGTTGCTAATATTTTAGTGGAATCTATATTCCATCCACTTTTCTCCCACACATGCTATATCTGGACACACTTGCTTAACTTATTTCCTGCACGTAGTTCGTACTTTGCATAGTAAAAACTTTTCATAATGAACATAATCTTATTCGTCGTTCTCCTACACATAACCCGTCCTTTGTAAACATTTGTACAATATACGATCTAGGAATTGCAAAATTATCTTTGCACAATGAAATATTAAGTAGAGATTTGTTCAAGAAATCAAAAAGCATATCCCATGTTCTTCATAGTCAAATCTCTACACATCGAAACATAATAATAATACCAAATTAACATTAATATTTTAACATTAACTTCCCTATACACCCGCCATTTAAAATCTATGTTGGCATATATGATATTATTGTTGATATTTTTATTTATGAATATCTTTTTTGTATTTGTGTGGAGAGGTCTGTATTTCATCCAAACTTCGTGTTCTGCACTACTTGCTCCACACAACGACGACTACACAAACTTTTCCCGTACCCACTACATCAAGACATGTAACTCTATTGTGCAGAGACGTCTGCATTTCATCTATTGAAGGATTTTATTGCTAATATTTTAGTAAGAAATTGATGTGTATGATATTATTGGTCATATTCGTATTTAGGAATATCGTTTTTTATTTGTGCAAAGACGTTCATATTTCATCCACATTGCTTTTTCCGCATTGCTTGCTCTGCACAATGACGAATGCACAAATTCTTCTGTACATGCTATATCTAAACACATAACTCTATTGTCTAGAGGGGTTCACATTTCATCCACTAAAGTCTTTTATTGCTAATATTTTAGTAAGAAATTGATGTATATGATATTATTGGTGATATTTGTATTTTTGAATATCTTTTTGTGTTTGTACGAAGAGGTTCATATTTCAACTACATTTATGTCCCAGCTCGTGCTTGTTATGCAGAATGACAACTATACAATGTCTTCCATACACGCTATATCTAGATACATAACTCTTTTCTGCTGAGAGGTTCACATTTCGTTCAAATTTATGTCTCATCCATTTCATCCACTATAAAATTTTATTGCTAATATTTTAGTAAGCAATTAACGTATATGATATTATTGGTGATATTCGTATTTCTGAATATCTTTTTGTATTTTTGCAAAGAGGTCCATATTTCATCCACATTGATTTTTCCACATAGCTTACTCCGCACAATGACAATTCCACAACTTCTCCTGTACATGCTAGACTTGGACATGTAACTCTATTGTGTAAAGAGCTCTTCATTTCATTCACTAATACACAATTTCTCTTCTACGCATACTACATACTACATAATATTCTCGGTTCTCCCACACATATCTGGTTCTCCGTAAACATTCATACAATATACGATATGGAAATTTATAAAATTATTTTTGCATTTGTTCTCTGCATAGGTTGTGGACATGCAAAACCACCTCTGCATAGTTACTTTTGTACTCAATAATGCCATTCGATGAGTAATTGACATTTGAATATGATATTAATTGAATTAATAGACCTTTCCTAACTACAAACTTGCTTTATTAATCGCTTAGTATGTAGGTACATATTGCTATGTTTCTACTTCCATAAATCCATCCCTGTCACATGTTTCGCACATTGTCTATTCACATAAGAAATGCTTTGTAAATTGTGTTTTTCTCTTCAAAAAACTTGATAATTACGATAAATGTACTTAAGTTTTGTTTTTTATTATGAGCTGAGCAATGGCGTTCATACTTTTATTAACAACATCTTTCGAAAAAAATCACATAAGATATATTCTTATTGACGTGTTTTGAACCAGCCATAAACGTTTCATTAGCAATTCAATTCAGTATATACAAATTATAATTTCACAATGTTATCTGACTTTGCATTATTTCAAAGAATAAAAATATTAAACATAAAATCATGATTGTGAAAGCATTGAAATATTAAAATTAATGTGTATTCTCAAAATTAATACAAAATATAAAACTTTGAAGCTTTGGTTATGATTTTGAAAGCATTAAAATATTAATCTTAATGTATAAATTATTACTAGTTGAGTTTATCCGGATTGGATCATTATATTTTTTATCATCCATATTGATGCATTTAGAGTGGAAAAAGTGGAGGAATCGACTCATGGGACATTTTTTACCAACGGGACCAAGTTTGGCAAAACGAGGTCGGAAACCTTC
>APFE031595586.1:19963-38725 GCA_000404065.3 Pinus taeda | reverse complement strand
GTGGTATATCCAAGGGAAATACAAATTTGGATCATTCATTCATCAGTATTCTCATGCAGGATTGCGCAGTGGAGGCAGGCAAGCAGCGGAGGAGATTTGAGCCAGTCATTGATTCAGATCTGAGCTAGTTTGTGTGTAACGGAGGTGGAGATACTTGTGAGAAGTATTATGCTGTGTAATGTTACATGACCCAATCATTAATATACAGATAGTTGGGGTTTTTAGCGAGATGCTTTCCCCGGGATACATACTATGTTAATGTGTGAATGCTCTTGATGTTTTATTGTTATTGATGCTGCTATATTGATGATCAACGTAGAGGAGCTTATGTATTGTGTATGTTTTCCGCAATAGTACATGATCAGGATAATCTCCATTGAATATGTGTTAAATTATTCAAAATTTCTACAGATGAGAAGATTGTATATACTTCAATACAAAAGTAGGTGAATCTTAGTAGCCTTCAACAATATGAAGAGAAATAAATGACCAAACTTTTCCATATAAAGATACAGGTTAAGAAGACAAATATTGATGCTCTGGTTGAATGAGGATCGCATGCGAATCTCATTCTAGCAAAGCTGGCTAAGAAGTTGGGGCTAGAATTTCGTGATCATCCAAACCCACATCCATTGGGATGGGTAGATAAGGATGTAGATTTGAAGGTAACAAAACAATGCAAATTTATATTTTCTATCAGTGTTGATTTTATTGATGAAGTAAATCTAAATGTGGTTCTCCTTGATGTATGTGGAGTCATGTTTATGAGTCTATACATGTACATGTGTGATGCAATATTCATGAGGAGAGCCAACCGATATCGGCTCGTCAAGGATGGAAAATCGTTCATCATCAATTCACACATAGGCAAGTCAAAAATTTCACAAGTGCCAACCAAGCCAAGAAATTGATTAGTTCCAACAAGAAGTATGAGTTATTGTTTTTAAGAGAAATTCAGTCTGTAGAGGATTCAATAAGGGACAAGGCATCTCTGGATGGATGTAATAAGAAAAAAACAACAACAATCAGAGGATTTTTTACATGCACAAATGGATGTGTTCTGAGAGCCTAAAGGGTTACCACCTAAGAGAGAAGTGAAGCACACGATCCAACTATTGCTAGACTCTCCTTTGCCAAATATGGGGTTGTATAGGTAGGTTGTTATAGAGGCAAGTGATGTCAAGAAATAGTTGTAGCAGCTACTAGAATAGGGTGTCATTCATCTAAGTACATCACCATCATCATTGTGCCAAAGAAGGATGGGACTTGGTGGATGTGTATAGATTACAAGGCATTGAACAAAATCACACTCAAGAATAGGTATCCCCTACCAAAGGTAGATGATTTGTTGGATCAGTTGCAGCAAGAAAAATACTTCACCAAGCTGGACTTGAAGTTTGGATATCACCAGGTTCGATTCAAAAAAGAAGATACATGGAAGACCACTTTCAAAACACAGAATGATTTATCTGAGTGGTTAGTTATGTTATTTTGCCTATGTAATGCACCAACTACGTTTATGAGATTAATGAATGTTGTATTGCGGCCTTTTATAGATTCATTTGTTATTGTCTATTTGGATGATATACTGGTATATAGTGCTACCTGGGAGGAACATATTTCACATTTAATGTAGGTGCTAAAAACATTAAAGAAGCACCAACTGCTAGAAAATTTCAAGAAGATCCTTCTAAGATGGAGGCAATCATGAAATAGTTGATGCCTACAAATGTTTCTAAGGTTGGGAGTTTCATTGGTGCATCAAAATACCTAAGGAAATTCATAGCCTCATTTTCAACAGTAGTAGCACCACTCCATGCCATAACAACAAGTGACAAGAGCTTCTAGTGGGGAAAAGGTCAGCAGAAGGATTTCGAGGAACTAAAGAAGAAGATTATTCAAGCACCAATTCTAGCAATTACCAAACTTGCAGTGGCCCTTTGAATTGGAGACAAATGTGAGTGGGTATGCTATGGGATTTGTCTTGATGCAGGGAGGAAGGACTGTAGGCTACTATTATGAAGTATTTCATGGGGAAGTTATCAACTACCCTACCTATGACAAGGATCGCTATGCCATGGTGCAAGATGTGAAAAAGTGGAAGCACTATATGATGGGAAAGGAGATATTAATCCATACAGATCACCATTCATTATAGTACTTGCAGGCCTAGATTAAGCTACAGTAGACTATAAATTACAAGTGAATATGGTTTTTACAACAGTTTCATTTGGTGATAAGTATAAGAAGGGTAACACAAACAAGTTGTCTGACATGCTTTCAAGGCCACCCACATAAAATATTATAGATTTGGGGACTCTTATGCACATGGATCCATTCACCTATGATGCATACATAGAGGCATATTCATAAGATGAGGACTTCAAGGAGGTGTATCAGTAGTTGTAGATTCAAAGTCATATGCACTATGGTGACAACACTGTTTACTACCATCTCCAGGATGGGTTACTCTTCAAGTTGGATAAGTCATGTGTTCCTAAAGGTGAGTGATTGTAGCTCATTAGAGAGGCTCACACCTCCAAGGTTGCAAGGAACTTTGGTGTAGGGCAGATCATGTCTAACATGCAGAGGTATGTGTATTGGCCCAAGATACAAGAGCAACTAACTAGGTTCATAAGAGGATGCATGCTTTGTTGTACCAACAACCCTAGCAACAAGAAAAAAGGTCTATATCATCACTTTCCTATCCCTACTCATCCTCGGGAAAGCATTTCCATGGACAATGTGGGAGGTTTACCGAAAACCAGGAAGGGACATGACTACCTGTTCGTGGAAGTTAACAAGTTTAGCAAGATGTGTCTTATGATGCCTTGTAAAAATACCATCAATGGGAAATAAATCACAAAATTGTTCTTTGGACATGTTTGGGTGCACTTTGGGATACCAAGGAGCATTAATTCAGACATGGATACAAGATTTCTCAGTGCATTCTAGACTACATTATGGGAGAATTAGAACACAAAGTTTAAGAGATCTACAACATTCCATCCGCGGATAGAAGTAATCAATTGAAGTTTGTATGCAAAAGTTATGCCACTAAGAAGTTGACCTTTCTGTTTTCACACCTATAGTTCGGGAGCATGTTGTGTCAACCCCCCTTAGTCATGAAAGAGGGTCTAGCCACGTGTTTGTGACGTAAAAGACTCTAGAAGACTCTAGTTTGTAACTATATTTAAGAGTTGATGTAGTCAAACTGAACCATTAGTAGGCTATCATCTTGTGTTATAACTGAGCAACTAGGAGGAAGAGACATTCCATTCTTTCGAGAGCATTTTTTTCCATAGTTGAGCAAAGATAGGTAGGAGAGATAGGAGGTAGAGCACACAAAGAGGATTTGTGCACTATAGCAGCCCACGGACCACATGCATTACTTCTTTGTACCTGCAACCTTATTTTCCAGACAGAGAAAGAGAGCGAAGCAGCCTCACCTTCCAAAGGGTTTTGTCCTGAAAGGGTTTCCAAAGCATTTTTTGTGTCTTATGTGTGTGTGTGTGGTATTATTTTGTCATTCTCTACTTTTTTGCATAATTTCCATTTGCATACATGCACTAATTGTAGTTAAGTTTACATATCTAGATATTTAAATAAACTGTAATAATGTATAAATTCATAATTTTAATATATTATTATCATATTTCTTGTGACAAACTGTCTAGTGGAATATGTACGACAGTTTATGGATAATGAGTTACTTGAAAAAACAAGAAGGTCTATTCAAATTTGAAACTGCAACACATCTAATGTTCATCTTTATTAATATTCTAATATTCACATTTGCTTGTCAATAGTCTAATGTCAATATGATTCTTGCCAATTTTAATAGGTGAAGTTTGAGGTGGTTGTATGAACAAAGCGTGTATGGAAGAAGCATGTGCGGAGGAATCTATGCTTAGATTGGAATTAATAAATTAATTCAGTATTGTATATATATTTTTTGCAAAAATGTGGAGTCTTTAATTATGCAATAAAACAACCTTTTAGCATAAGCACAAATATTAGTGAACACCTTTTGCAGACCGACTACGATTTCTGCACTTCAGCAAAAGAGAATTGTAAATTATGCTATTATTTGTTCTAATAAACAATAAAAGATAGCAATACAACAACAAACTTCCACATGCCAACTGGACGCTTCCTTTTTTCGGCATTAATTCTAGGTTTATTTTACATGCAAGATTCCAAATCTAGCTTCTATTGTGCGGAGGAAGTTGTGCAAAGGTAGTTATGTGGAGGAAGCATGTGTGAAGAAAAAATTCTCATTGTGGAGAAAGTTGTGTGAGGGGAGAATCAATTAATTAGCAGTAGATGCAAGGACTATGTTGCATCATATCTCCTCAGTATATTTATTATCTTAGTAAAATTCTTATCAAGATTGTGTGTAAATTCGAATGTCGATGTTATCGAGTGTGGTTGTCATTGTTTTTATGATAGTGTGAAGTGCGATCAAATGCGGACCCACCTTAATGAGCTGTAGAGAGAGGGGAATATGCACTATTTATCACTAAGTCTAACAGTTGCCTCAGTCTTATTGAAAGCAACAAATATGCATTGTTTAATACTAAAATAATAGCAATAAAAACTTTAGTGTGAAGTGTGATGTTCCGCACATTGAAATATTCCTCCACACAATAGACTTCTTATGCACTTCCAAACAAATGCCTTATTTGAAACACATTCATAGAAACGAACATAAGCATAAATATTTGTTTATAGTTATCTTTGCATAAATAGGCATAGAAGATGAACTGTGGATTAAGTGCACTATGCGAAGGAAGCTTTGAAGCTTTCATCATCAGAATCTTTGTACTCCGCACAAAACGTTATTTGCAAAAAAATTTGACCCTACTCAAGATAAATTTAAAAATATGATGACAATGAACGTTATTTATGCTTCATAGAAAAATGAACTATTCACATGTTTCATCTTATTATCATATATGTATCAATATCATAATACAAATGCTCAAATCATAAGTCTGTAACATTAAGAAATACAATCACAGTATCAATAATAGTATCAAATTTCAAATTTCAATCATCATATCTATAATTGAAATAAATAAATAGAATACAAATGCATAAAAGATCAGATTTTAAGAATTAAGAACCCTGACTCAATGTGAATTTCTTGTATCAGTAATGAAAATTCTCAATGGCTTAGTTCATTAGCTCATTCACTCCGCTATTGTGGAATCTTCTCTTTAAGTAATTTCTTTTGCATCCACAAAAATTAAATACATGAACTACAATATGAAAAAGGAGAACTGCAAAAGAAAGCAAGCAACTACATTCATCAAATAGACCATGTGACATCAGTAAAATCAACAAATCACGATGATTGAATACTAGTAAACAAAAAACACATATGAAAAGATTTAAGGACTCTTACAATTTGTGAAAGCATATAGAATAATCGTTTGACTATCAGTTGTATACAAAATGCATGGCCTCTTGAAATAATGTCTTCAACTTAGCTTGAATGAATTCTTTCGTTGGTCCCCTTGTTATGACTAGCCCCACATGTTGATCGAGTAATTGTTTTTCAATTTCCATTTCTTACTTTTGTAACTGAGCGATTAACACAAATTTCTTATCATTAATACTGACAAATTCAAGTACCCATCTGTCAATTTCTTCTACAGTAAAATCAATTATAACATTAAACTACTCTGCCATTAACTCTTTTCTCTTGTCCAATTCAAATGTTAGTTTATCTTTTGTAATCAATTCAGAATTTTGTATAATGCATGGACCATCTAGATTTTTAACAATTTGCAGGCCTTTAGAAATGCATCACTTCTTTTATTCTCTATTATCTTACATCCAAAAATAATATTTTTTGGTGTATTGATCCTTTTGGACCATCCAAGTTTGATTTTCCTCATTTTATTAACATTTGGAAATTCTTTGTTTTTCTTGTCCAAATCACACAACAATTCAAGCTTTTGACCAAAAGAAAGCAAGTCATTGTTGACGAAATGTTTATCTTCGGTAACATTATTTGTGAGAAAATTAACAAATGAGTTGATTTACTGCACTATACGTAGCAAAATAGAAATTGTCTACCATACATGCTCAATGATATCTAATTTATGGCATATATTACTGACTATATGACATTTGACTGCATTAACCAGTTGCAGTGCTCCAATAGATCGTGAGATGTGCTCGTAGTGGGAATTGGGGATTGATGAGTTCATATTTTGATTAGATTCATTAAAAGAGGCCCCAGATTTAAATCATTTTTCAGCATCTCTATTGTTGCTTTCAGTACTAGGTTCTTTGCATTTCATTCTTCAATAGACATAGCAAGTGCATTCTTGATAGCTTCATGAAATATCAAATCATTTGTGATTGCAATTCTAGACATATGAAGATTCATTTTTACCATGCATCCTTACTTTTTTAATTCTCAATATTTTACTCTCTGTTATAGTTTGCATCTTGAAAAGCGACAAATTGATCATTGAAAATAGAAAATTCTCTAGAAATTTGCTTCATTATTTTTTACTTTTCTTTCAAAGCGCTACTGACCCAATTAGGTAGTGGAGTTTCAATCTCCTCATTGCCAACTTCTTGATTGCTTCTTCTTTGCAAAGGACTTTTACATTTTACCAATTGAGTCTTCTTGTCATCTCCAGCAACTCATAGCTAAACGTGAATCAACTATGCAACTTTAGTATATTTTTGTTTTCTTTCTCTTGAAGATGAAGACAAAAAAGTTTTGAGTATGCAAACCAAATATTGTGCAATTTTTATGCTTCCTTGTTTACGCCTTGTTTCACTACTAAAACTTGCTTCTTCAACAATTTCTCTAATAGTCATTGCTCCTTTTTCATTATTTCTTGCAGTACTATGAATCTTTTTTCTTTTACTTGCAACTTTTGTCAACAAGCTCTGGCATTTAATCGCACCTCGATGTCCAACAAATATACCTTTTGGATCAACATCTCACTAGCCTTCAACTTCTTCTAAATTAAAACAATGCAAAGACCTTGCAAAATATGCAAGATGACTTCCATTCTTCACGATTACTGGCCAATGATAAATGGTAAATAAATAAAATATTTCTTCTTTTTCTATTCAAAATTAACCTTCCAATCATAATATTGTCTACAAAATTTGGCAACAAAATACATGTCCATAACAATTTTTGGAAGCAATAGTGGTTTACCCCAAAACCATAAACTCGAATAACTGTATTATTTTCTCTTTCTTCATGTATACCCTTATTCGAGAGGAAAACTTTTTCTTCACAAGATATTCAACAAGGTTATCATCCAATTATCATGAAAATATTTTTTTTTACAAAAATATGTTGAATTAGAAAAAAAACTGAAATAGCTTGTCATTTCCACAATATGGGATAGAATAACTACATTAGTGCTTTTTCAACACTGAAATTAGGATTATGTGGGAACTCATCAAAAGTGTGACTTGAAATGAGGGTTTTTATCAGATACTCCATCATGAAAAACCTATTTCTCTTATGCAAATCTACTAAATGAAAACATGGTTCATTTGAAATAAGGACATCTGAGTAGAATACATAATTTTTTTTATATGAGTAATAGAGCACATAGAGGATGGAACTTGGCATAGTGGCAGTAGTTTCTAGGCCCATTAAATGTGCATACAACCAAAAAAACCCTTTGAATGGTTCTTTAAATAAAGTGATATCTAGAGAGGAAATATCAGAAGGAACCTCAGAATCTGGCAAAGCGAACTCCTATAATATTTTCAAGATATTTTCCTTTGATCCTAGAAATCTATTTGCATTTGACAATTCTAACTGTATATTCAGAATTGGTAGCTTCAATATCTGCCTAAATGCCTTTGCACTCAAAGAAATACCAATGACTTGGATGATAGTTTAATTGTTTTTGTTGCCAAATCAAACTTATCCGCACATAAATAAACTATTTCACTGAATTCAAATACCTTTGTAACACATGCAACAATCACTTTTCTGGTAGACCATATCATATTGTTGTTCTTCTCCTACACAAACAAATTCAAAAATCGCTCATACATAGTTGACCATTGAAAGTTATGATCAATAAAAACAAGTGAGTTAATAGCATCAATTCAAATAAATTCTTTCCTTCCCCTTGAAGCCATTTTTGTAGCAAACTTTGAAATGTGTTCGTCAACCAGCAATGCTTTCAATACACTAAAGGTATAGATCAATGATATGCTAAACAAGCACCACTTGTTACTACTATGTCTGTGAAATCCCTTCTATGGGGCATTTCCAATATATAGCAACTCATTATAACAAAATATGCATTTATGAAAAATAGTAGAAATGAACCATATAATCTAAACCCACCACAATTTTGGAAAGAAAATAGTTGAAATTTCGATACAATTTTTAGAAAACCAGTCACACTTTTTCTTTGGGAATAAAATTACAATTGTCAAATGGCAGGATTTTTCGCTACTGGAATAATTGTTGATAGTGCTAAATTCTCTACCTTTTTCCATTTCTGATACATGTTACTATTCTTCATGAAATGTGTTTTACAAAATAAATAGCAATTAAAAAAGAACAAAACACATTTTCCTCAGAAATTGCACAAATAGTTTAAAAATAAAATCTCAAAATTTGAAAATCAGTTACTCCATGTACGAAAAAAATTACATGTGAATATTTTCTAATAATGACAACTAGCTTATAGGTTGTCAACAATCAAATCCACTACTATATCGATGTGAGTGTATAGGTAATAATATTTAAGTTTCCAATTGCATGTCAATCCTCCCATTTCAACAAATGGGTACCAAATCGTCAATGTCATTATACCGTCTACGAAAATGGAAAGAATGCACTTCGCACAATGAAAGCACTTTTTTTGTTTCTTTTTCTTCTCCTTTCTTCCACTTCTATGTGACACAAATTTTCAATTTCACCTCTTTTCCATACGCAGTATATGCCTCCCATATTGATTACGATTACCAACAAAACTTCAGCTATAACATTATTTTTATTTATTGTATTTTTACAATTGGTAAAATTTATTATAAAATAATGTCATTTGATTAATAAAGCTCACAATGAAACAAGTTTCTATATATAGCATGAGTTATATAAATACTTAATTCCATAGATGCATTTGTTCTTTGTGAAGCCTCCACATGCACACAACCACTTCTAGACAGCTAGTTCTGTATCGAGTAATGTTTAACAAATATTAATTTACAATTGACTCCTGTTTCTTTTATGACTTGCAACATGATCTTTAATATGGGTTTCACACAACAAAAATCTTCTCACAATAAAATAAGTTTATATATTCAGTAGGTCTTATTTAAAAATTTATTTTCTTTAAGAAAACAAACTATATCCGTCTATAAGAAAATCACTTACAGAAACAATTTTACAAATGACCATTGCATAACAAAGATCTCATAATTTAATGTATAATTATTATTACTTATTGTTATGATCATATATTAGTGTGCAGAGCTTTCACACCAAGCCGTTTCCCCTGCATTATGAAAACTCTTATCTTAATCGACATAATGAAAATTGTGTACAATTAAACACTGATGTGTGTCATTTTCGCTTTTCTACATGCATTGATAAATAAAGATGATTGCAACATAATAGTAAATCTTTCTAGCCCAACGTCCCTCAATAGTTATCAACATAGTAAATTGTATTCATATTCAAATGCTAGTGATAACAAATGCAATAGATATAACTTCACATGTAAAACATAATCTAAGAATTATTGAAATAACTCGTAAAATGTTTGAGTATTAGAACAAAGTAAACATAAATGCATTTTAATTATTATTCATTATAGAACACTAGATAATATATAAAAGTGCAAAGCAAATACTGGTAAACAACTATTCATATATTTTTTCCATATAACATTCGAGGAATCAGGTTTGTACAACATCGCATGTCAAATGTTGTTTCACAATTGTTTACATAATTAGTAAACATAGAAAAAATAGTAATCAAATTTCAAACAAGTTATGATCACAAAGCCACCGTCTAGGAAATAGGATTTGTTTCATAGAGCACTTATCGAAATGCCAATAGTTCAATTGCAAAGGTGTCCTAATAACATCTGTGATTGCAATCCCATCAATTACAATCTCCAAAAATCATTTGCAACATATAACAAGGAATTGCACTCCAGAATTGGAATATGCATTCAGGAATAGTTAAATGCTTTAATGAAAACAAAAATGTTCCAATGAATTAAAATGTTTACAATATGCAAAAGCAAAGTCCAATATTCTTCATCTCTTAACTATCTCTTGCAATTAGGCTTCCTGCAATGAATTCCTTCAATTTAGCTTTGATGAATTCTTTCATCGGATCAACAATAATGTCCTATTTAACATGTTCATTGAATATCGCATCCTCAATTTATTTTTCTTCTTGTTGCAATTATAAAATCAATCCAAATTACTCTTTGTTAACAAAAACAAAAGTAACTAGCCATTTGTTAATTTCCTCTATAGTAAAATCAATTATATCATTGAACTTTATTGCATGTGACTATTTCAACTTCTCCAAATAAATAATCCACTTCTCCTTTGCAATTAGTAGATTCATATGTCATAGATGGATCATTTAAATTTTGAATAATCATTATCGCCTTGACAGATGCATCTGCTCTTCTATTTTCTATGTTTCCACACACAAAAAATAATCGCTTCCAATGTTCTAATTTTCCCAGGCCATGCAACTTTGATTTGCCTCATTCGATCAACATTAGGTAGTCCTTGTTTATCTCTTTCTCATTCGGATAGTGAATCAAGCTTCTAACCAAAATTTAATAGGCCACTATCTATGAATTTGGTCCCCCTCCAGCTCACTCTTGACCCATTCAATAAAATATCTCTTTCTCTACTTTAAATGTCGAAGATCAAAAGCAACTTGCCATTCAAATTGAATGATCCACAATCTTTCAGAGATATTATTAATGATATATGATTTCACTGCACTCAAAACATTGACACGATTCTAAAACCTATTAGATCCACTAGGTATCGCTAATGGAGTCTTTAGCAAAGGACCCATGCTTAGAGAATTTTTTACCTCTTTCATTTTTTCCTTCACCTTTTGATTTTTTGCTTGTTGTCAACCAACATAATCTACAAGTGCTTCACCACCAGCTTAATGCAATTTCAACATTCAATTTTTTCCAATCAAAAACCTTTTTGTTGGAAAGTTGTATAATTTCAATCTTCAATCTCTTAATGCCCCTATCATAATTTGCATCTTACAATGTGACAAAACGCTCATCGAAACTTATGTCCTCTTCAGAAATTTCCTCCATTATTCTTTCTTTTTCTTGCAAAGAAGCACTAACCCAATCAGGTAGTAGAACGTTATCAAATTCCATGTCCATCTTTTCTTCAATACTCTCTGCTTTAGGTACACTCTTGGATCTAAATGATTCAACAATATGTTCTCTTTCTAGAGTTACTCTATGAGGACACCCTTCGAAACTGCCACCTAATGCCCTATTGGTAACCAATTTTTCACTTCTATTACTTCTCTTTCTTTTTTATATAGTAGATGAAATCACACCAGTACTACGTGTGCAAGATTGAGATTTCCCTGCACAGTTTACACCCCTTTACTTAGGTCTTTCTCCCATCGAGATGATCTCTTTTTCAACAACTTATCCAACATCCACTAGCAATTTTTTATCAACACTATGACTTTTCTCACCCTACTGTCTACTTCAGAAACAAGTTCCTACATCTCATAAACTCAGGGTGGTTCGTGGAAATTCTTCCTCTGTCAAAGCCTTTAATAGCTTTAGCTTCACTTAAGTTGAAAGCATCCAAAGACTTTGCAACAACGAGAGAGTGAGTCATATTCTTCACAGACACTTTTCCAATAGTAAATGGAAAAGAAACAAATTGTCTCTTCTTTTTCTATTAAAATATAGATAGCCAACAAAGATATTTCCTATAGACTTCAACAACAAAATACCTATCTAGAACAAATATTTGAAAAAGAAATGGCCTATCTTCAAAACCATCAATTTATATAGTTGCATTTCTTTCTCTTTCCACAAATTCCCCCTTGCGAAGTACGAAATCCTCAACCTCTGCAAATATTCGAGGATATTGTCCAGTTACCATGATATACACTTGCCTTACAAACACATCCTTAATTAAGAAAAAATTTAAAGAATCTTTACACTTCCACAATATAGGATACCATAACTGCATTGGTTCCTCAGGAAACTTGAATATAGGATTACAGGGAAACCTATCAAACACATGCATTGACACAAGAAGGGTTATCAGATATGGAATCATAAAGAAACCACTATTATTTTGTCATCTATGTAATTCAAAAGCTAATTCATTTGAAATGACACAAGCCCAATCGAACATTTTTTTAAATGGAAGTAAAAACCATTTTTGTTTTGAAAAATGGATGAAAAAAACACCCTTAAAAAAAGTGTTTATTCTCAAATAACAAAAAAAAAAATTTGGTTTACAATTTTGACATTTTTTAGCAATGGAGTTAAAGATAAAATATCCAAACTTTGAAAAACTATAAAATTCCACCAAGTCTCGAACATGCTGTTAAAGATAAAATATCATGTCTCGAATCCTGATAATTCCAACTATTTCCATCCATGTTGTTAAAGATAAAATATATTGACTCTAGAAAAACTTGAAATTGTAATTGTTTTCAACCATAGCATTAACGATAAAAATATCATAATTCAGAAACACCTTAAAATTTTGAAAAATGTTCAACCTTGTAATTAAAAACCTTCAGTTTGTAACACATTTCAACCATGAAATTATGGACAAATTATATGACTAAAACAACTTTTTAAAATGAACAAGTAAATGAAAGATTCATTATTCCAAGAGTAATTTTTGTTTCAAAGGCTAAAACTTGTAGGTTTTAACCCCGTACAGAAATTACTTGCATATGAATTCTAAAACAAAGAAAATAAACAATGCGAGAGCATAACACATAAAACACATATACACAGATATTTTTCCCTGGATCCCAAAACCGGGACTACCAGCGTGATTTTTCATTTTGTTCCTTTCAATGTTATAATACATATTTATACATGCCGAAGCATCCAATACCATGGACTAAAAACCATCATTTCCAATACCATGGACCGAAAACCATCGCGTCCAAAAAACATGTGCGAAAATCATGCACAAAACCATAGGTGGGTCCACCCAACCTAACCATAGGATCCAAAACCAAATTTTTCTGGGGCGTTGCCCCGGACCCATAAAGTGGGGGTTACGAGTACACCTCAAACCGCCTGTGACCCCCCTGCTACACAATCGGTGCAACGAAGGGGGGCTCTGCCCCCCCCTTCTAACCCCCCAGTTAACTACGTGGGCTAGTCGTAGAAAGAATATAACACAACCCAAAAAAACTATAACTCTTTTCAAATTTTAGCCTAAGACAACTTATCCTATTGTAAGAAAAACCTAAAATTCAACCATCAAAATGAAGTGTTATTTTTAATGAGGCATTAAAATTTCAGCAATTTTAAAACAATCTTATACCAAAGGATAACAATAAATAATATCATGGCAATACCATTGTATAATTTAAAAAATTAACATTAATTTCTAATATTTATTTACTTTTAATCAAAATATTAACTTTCATAGACTGAATATCACATACATTAAAGCATATAATACAAAAAAACATAGAAATGACCCATAACTTCATGTAAGATATATGGAAGTCAAAAATATTTATTTCAAGTTACCATGCAAACATCTCTAAAGACATGAATTTATTTTAATTAACCCATTAAATCCAACAAACATATAAATGACTCATAACTTCATGTAAGATAATATGGAAGTCAAAATATTTATTTCAAGTTACCATGCAAACATAATTTACATAAAATGTCCTAGACATTTATTCAAAATCATCCATAGGATCTGGCACACCATCAGAATCTACATCTTTAGATGAATAGCTGGATGTAGATGAAGATGACCCATATTCTTCTCTTTCATCAACTAGAGCCCCATCTGAGTCAACATGCATGCCCACCATTTCGAGTTTCAAAAGTCTTCTAGATCTATGACTAGGTTCAGCAGACTCCCATCTCAACATTGTTCCTTCTCGTAGCAATTTCTTAAAAATATCTATGGTCTTGAAGTGAAGAGTTCCTCTCTTTGTTAAATTGAATTCATAGACAAGTATGTCAACATCCTCCAATTTTAATAGGTCTATGCGGCGACGATTTATTTGTACCCTTTATTTTTCTCTTTCTGTGAGTTTGTTTATCAACTACCATCTCTGGCTTGTACACACCATTGAATGGGTGGGTATTTGTGGCATACCAATGTACCTCAACAGTTGTAATATCTTCATTTTCTTTAGTGAGTTTTATAACCTTCGCAACCCAAAATGGATAGCCAAGTGGATCTCCATCTACTAATGTTGTTATCATGCAACCCTCCTTAACATCTTTCACAGAACCCCTGTAAAGTCTTCCATGGCTTCACGTTGTGCACGCGATCTTCTAGAACCCATATAGATTTTTCTTTCCTTTTACTGTTGAGAATTAATAATGCCTTGAGATTGTTGTTGTTCAACAATGTGTCTTTCCTCCTGTTCATTTGGCATATGTTGAGGCCAAATAAATGGAGTCTTCAAAAGCGTATATTCATTTCCTAGTATTGAGATGATATCACTTTGATCATTGAAAAAAGACTCCCACCAAACTGAATCAGCAACATCAAAGTATTCATATGTATCTCTAATACATTTTTTTATTTCTTCAAGAAATTCATAATAATTCATCTCTCTCTTATGCCTTCCTGCATTATTGAGTTCACAATTGATTGTAATAATATTATCTTTGATGAAAATATTGGATGATCTGGAATGAACTTCAAAAATATTAAACCTGATGATGACCTCCATTCTGCAATAGTTGAATACTTATTGCCCCATATAAGTGTTTTTCCATCAATTTTTTTGATACGAAATTGATGCTAGAAGCTAATGTCATTAAGTTGTTCAATGCACTTCTCCTCACCATGTGATCCCAAAATAAACCTTCGCATGTCAATAGTTTCTTCCAGCACATGAAAAATAGGCTCTGGAATATATGCTTTCTTAATGCATTTAATCAATGATGGAAGGCTCCCAAAATTCCTCCTCCTCAATGTTACAGAAAAATGACTAAACATCTGATCAATATCGTTGTGAGTGTGTTCAACAAGAAGGAAACCAACCTTTATCTTTTTAAAAATTCCTAATTGAACAAGCATGTTTAGATATTCAAAAAGAACTTGATTTTTATTTTCACAACTTGTGTTTTCCAATTGCAAATACAAAACTTCAAGAAGAATACCAGACCAATGAGAAAGCACATCTTCCCAAGAATACTTTGACACATTTTTGTCCGCACATCTTCCCATTAAAGACCATACAACCAACCAAGTGAAACTGAATAAAATTTTCTTCCTATAATGTTTTTGGTGTGCGGACAAAATGTGTCAAAGTGTTTTCTTTTGGTCCATACCATCAATTATCAAAACCAAATATTTTTTTGGATTATCATAACACTTTTTTGTATGTTTATACAAGTTTTGTCTTTCACTTGTTCGCTGATTGTGATGCTCTTGAAGTGCTTTGACAATGGTATCTACACATAAAATAAAAAATATATATTAATAAATATATTTTCATAATTGATAACTATCCAATTTTTAAAAATAATGTTATGAATGCATACCTCTTTCTTCCCATTGAAAGTTATCTCTTTTTTAAGCACATGTATTGCAAATCCCCATACTTGTCTTCTTAGGAATACGAACATTGTTGAATTTGTTCCTCCATATCCTTGTAAAATATGAATATGTAATAAAATTACCATCTCCTTCGGCAGCTTCTGCATATTCTCTGTATAAGTTGTAGATTTCTAGTCTTGAGAAATTATTTGGAATATGTATTGTGTATTTATTTGGCATGCACTCTCCATGATTTGAAAAGAAGTCTTTCATCCATGACATTGCAGTAATTGTTGATTGTCCAACCTCTCTTTTATAATGCACTTCTGAATAATATGTAGGGTTTTTTTTCCATTCTTTATTGGATTCTTAACAAACAAAAATTATCAACTGAATGCAACATTTTTAAAGCCTTTCTACAGATCAATACATTCCCAATATGATAATCATATCCTGCCAGTGTAGATTGCATGCAACCCACTAAAAATGAATTTTGCATGCTTTTATTCATTGACAAATATTTCTTCCTTTGCTCCAAAGCAAACTTGAAATCCATATGTTTCAAGCAATCGTTTCGACAACATTCACTTGAAATCAGATCACCAACAGAACTTCTACTTGTGAGATATTATGTCCTAACCCTTGTATAACTAGAATATTTTGGATTGATATGAAAAGGCCTACTCCTACTCCTAGATACAATATTTTCTTTCAACATCTCCCTCATTTCATTATTATTTGCAGAAGCATTTTCATCATTAGTAGGAGGAATATTATACTAATGAATATAGTTAGAAAATTCATCACCATCATTGCTTGGAAAATATTCATTACCATCCTCACATGAAGGAAATTATTCACTACCAACATCTACACTTTTGAAATTTTGACTGAGACGAAATTCTTCACCATCTTCATCCCTACTTTTGAAAACCTCCCTTGGAGGAATTAATTCGTCATCACCACAACTACCTTTGAAACACTCACTTAGAGAAAATGCATTATTGACATTTGTGCCTCTAAAACTATCATTTGCAAGAAAATCTTCATCCTCCCCTTCATCACTGGTACTCACATAATCATTAGGATTATGACTAAGTGTAAAATATGACTCTCTATTCATAGTCAAATTATCATTTGCATGAAATTCTTCATCTTCCCCTTCATCAATGGTGGTTTCATAATCCTTGGGATTGGGAACAAGTGGAAACTTTGAATTTCTATCTAATGGAAATTCTTCATCCTCCCCTGCCTCAGTGGGGCTCTCATAATCCTTAGGATTAGGACTAAGTGGAAACTTTGAATCTCTATTTACTGGAAATTGTTCATCCTTTCCCTCCCCTTCATCAGTGGTGCTCTCGTAATCCTTAGGATTAGGAATATGTGGAAACTTTGACTCTGTAAATTCTTCATCTCCCCCTTCATCAGTGGTGCTCTCATAATCCTTAGGATTAGGAATATGTGGAAACTTTGACTTTGCAAATTCTTCATCCCCCCTTCATTAGTGTTGCTCTCATAATCCTTAGGATTAATACTATGTGGAAACTTTGACTCTGCAAATTCTTCATCCCCCCCTTCATTAGTGTTGCTCTCATAATCTTTAGGATTAGGACTATGTGGAAACTTTGACTTTGCAAATTCTTCATCCCCCCCTTCATCAGTGGTGCTCTCATAATCCTTAGGATTAGGAGGAAGTGGAAACTTTGACTCTACAAATTCTTTATCCCCCCCTTCATCGGTGGTGTTCTCATAATCCTTAGGATTAGGACTATGTGGAAACTCTAACATTGCAAATTCTTCATCCCCCCCTTCATCAATGGTGCTCTCATAATTCTTATGATTAGGAGGAAGTGGAAACTTTGACTCGGGAAATTCTTCGTCACCCCTTTCATTGGTGTTTCTCTCATAATCCTTAGGATTAGGACTATGTGGAAACTTTGACTCTAGAAATTCTTCATCCTCCCCCACCCCCCAATCAGTGGTTGCTCTCATAATCCTTAGGATTAGGAGGAAGTGGAAAAATTAACTCTCTATTCACAGGAAATTATTTTTCCTGCCCTTCATCAATGTTGCTTTCATCATCCTTAGGATTAAGACCAAGTGGAAAATTTGTCTCTCTATTCATAGTGAAAGAATTCCTATTACATTCATCAAATGAATAGCTTTTTTTCATGATGAAGATGTCGATGCTAAAGAAAGAAAAATTTCACTATCAAAAGAATCCATTACCTTCAACTAGAAGATGTCGAATGATACAAATTCACTCTCTCCCAATGACAATATATAACTTACAGATTGAGAATTTATCTCTAAAGTTTCCCCACCAAAATTTTTCGCCGAAAATTTTCCCTCCAAACTTTGCCCCCAAAAACTTGCGCTGAAAATTTTCCCTCCAAAACTTTTGTTTTTAAATATTTCCCTCCAAAATTTTCATCTATAATTTACTTGAAAACATATCACTAAACTTTTGGTTTTGAAAAATTTCACCCTAGTTTCTATTCAAAATATTGATAGAAACTCAATAATTTTCTATTTAAATTATTTAACATTGACTATGTAACTAAATTAATTTTTATAATTAATATTTTTTATCCCATAATGAATGAAAACTAACCTAAAGCTATAATATTAACTATAATTTTGTTCTTTTTTAATTTTAAGTTTAATCCCACATTTAAAAAATGATAAATCAATCCCACAATCATCACTATAAAATAAAATTCATCGTTTATATTCATCACACCACATCAAGTCTTCTTGATCTTGTTAAAATGTTTGGAATGATTTTGCGGAGGAGATGCGAAGGAGTTGCATTGTCATAAATAACACATTCAACGAGAGTTTTGTGCATTTTAAAGGTTAGTTTTCTTTCTATTTCTACTATTTACAATTGAATTCGAGAAAATTTTATGTTTTTACAAGAAAAACCACATAAAAAACTATTTTTTTACATATTTTTATAGGGACGAAAAGGAAAAAAAAACACAAATTTGTAGGAATTTC
>APFE031595580.1:111743-132308 GCA_000404065.3 Pinus taeda | reverse complement strand
GTAGTTATAGGAATGGATTGGTTGGAATGACATGAGGCACTCCTAGACTGCAAAGACGAGATTCTACATTTCACAGACGATGACAGCCAAAGAAAATCATTGAGGTGAAAGAACTGAGGGGTGTACCTGAGGTTCATCTCCTCCATACAGCGAATGAAATGTAAGCGAAAATGATGTCAAATTTTCTCAGTGTTAGCTCTAAACGGTAAGGTTGATTCTGAAAGCCTTGATAAACATTCTTTTCTTGTTGAATTTAAGGATGTATTTCCCAAAGAACTACCCGGGCTACCCCCAAAAAGGGAAATTGATTTCACCATTGACCTTAAACCAAGCACTGAGCCTATTGCAAAGGCACCCTATCGTATGTCAGCGCCAGAGCTAAAGGAATTGCATATCAAATTAAGGGAACTGTTGGACTTGGGGTTCATAGAACCTAGCATATCTCCGTGGGGAGCCCCTGTGATTTTCGTCAAGAAGGATGGGTCTTGGCCACTGTGCATTGACTACTGCCAGCTAAACAAAGTGAAGATAAAAAAATCAATACCCTCTGCTAAGGATAGATGAGTTGTTTGATCAAATGAGGGGGGGAAATGTGTTTTCAAAGATAGATCTGAGGTCGAGATATCATCATTTAAGAATCAAGGAAGCCTTTAACACAAGATTTGGGCATTATAAATTTGTAGTTTTACCCTTTGGAATGACAAATGACCTGTGCGTTTTCATGAGTTTTATGAACGGAACATTTCGGGATTATTTACACAAGTTTGTACAAGTCTTTATCGATGACATTTTGATCTACTCAAAGACCCCAGAAGAGCATGACGAACACTTGATGATAGTTCTACAATGTCTTAGAGGAAACCAATTATACGAGAATTTGTCGAAGTGTTCATTTTATCAAACCAAGATTCATTGTCTTGGGCACATTATCTTTGGGGATGGTATCGCAGTAGACTTGGTAAAGATCAAGGCCATCATGGAATGGCCAACACCAACCAATGTTCATGAAATATGAAGTTTCGTGGGCATGGCAGGGTATTCTCGTAGATTTGTCGAAGGTTTTTCGAAGATAGCAAGCCCCATTACCGAGCTCCAAAGAAAGAACAAGAAATTCATTTGGACAAAAAAATGTGAAGAGGCATTCCAAAGGTTAAAGGTGTTATTAACGACAACACCAATTTTGAAGGTGTCGGATATGGAACAAGAATATTTGGTTTTCACTCATGCCTCCAGGGAAGGGTTGTGTTGTGTGTTGATGCAAGAAGAAAGAGTAATAGCTTAGTGTAGGGACCAACCCTATACCAAGTGTCACCTCCAAGTGTGAATGTCGACATGCTTAATCTGAATGCAATGACCCACCAGTTCACCTCACAACCTACTCCTTGGGTACTCTTCTTCCTCGTGGACCCTCGAGATGCAATGGAGTTGTACAATGGAGGAATGTAATAGCTGGTAGAAGGGAGCACTCTTTGGCTCAAGAGTCACCTCTCTCAAGTCCTCTACCTCACCAAACATACTATAGCTCGTAGTCACTACTTTGACATAGTCTCATCCATCCAACAATAGGGTAAAAAAATGTTCAACCTCCCATGGCTTGCCCCTTCTTTTATAGGAGTCTTCATAGGTGACACTTGGCATTTCATGCATAATTAATTATTTTCGTTAATCCTATAGTTTGATTATTAACACACCCATGTGCCACTCTCTCATCAAGGATCTCCAAAATTATTTACCTAAACTTTAATTTAAAAATAATATATTTCCTCACATCAACAAGATTCCTAAATCTTCTCCTAGTTGTCTCTTGATCCCCTTTTTTACTCCTTATTTTGTGTTCATTACTAAAGTCAATTGATAAGTCGAAATTTCATCCCTTATCTACTCGTTAATTTAACTCCAATTATCTCTTAGATGGATATTCTTATATTGGTTGTTGCAACATGGAGGTTCTCTAAATTTCTCTAAAATTTAATTTATTAATCTTATTTTAATTCACCATCATCTTCTCTCAATTAGGTTTAACTATTTTAGGATTAATATTTATCCTTGCATTTATGTTCCTCTTTCCCCCTATTACGTAATTAATTTACATTAGCTACCTAATATTTTCCAACATGGGAAGGGTAGGGTAAAATAATTTATTTCTTCCTATGATCCTCTTGACCCAAGTTTTATTCTTGATTTAATTACCTCAGTTTCTAACATCATTTACCTTTGATGTGAATCTCCTGGTTTTTCATATATTGATTATATTTATTTATTTATTTTTTATGCCAAAGGTGCCAAGTTGGTCGTGCCCTTCAAAAAAATCCCTTGAAGTTCCAAGGATGCCACGCCTAACAGTGTATTTGTGATGCCAAGGGTGCCAAGTTGGTCATGCCCTTCAAAAAATTCCCTTGAAATTCCAAGGGTTCCACGCCACTTGCCCTTCAAACATTCAATGGCTACAAGGGGAAAGTATAGGTGCAACGACAGAGACCACTATGATCTCTTATGTTGTCTGCTATAGTGAGACTAATTGTGTTGAGGATCAAGTAATCTGCCTTGATGTGCGACCCCCAGTAAAATCCTCATGAGCGACCCAACTTTGGGACTTGCCCTCATGACATCGTGATCTTCAAGGCGAAGGTGTTTCAACCTTTCCAGCCCAAGTCACCGTGGAAGTGCTAGTGGGTGAGATCAGGGACACTGTCCCACCCCTCCCATGCAGTGTCATCCAATTGTACAACCCCGTCACCCATATGTGAGTCATTCGGCCAAGCAACTAATCTGTGTCTGCCACCACTAACATATCATCAGAATATAGATAAACATATCTAGCAGGTTTCAAAATTGACTTTGAATTTCAAAGACAATATAAATTTTCATCAAACTAGTTGTCGTCAACTCGTCATATGCAAGTGTCTCTGGTGGTTTCCTACCATAGTCAATAATCATCAGTAACAAAGTTTCTCGTTGTTAGTCATTGTCATAATAGCATCATCAACATCACCTAGTGATTCACATCATTGTTCATTGTGAACCAGAACTAATGCAAGTAGGTAACACAGGAAACGCATCCATCATGGTTATCATCATCATAACCTCAATGGAAACATACATATCCATCAAAGCTATCAACATCGTAACATTAATAAAAAACATACCTATCCATCAAAGCTATCATCACCATGATATCAATAGAGAGCATACACATCCTTTACTGCCATCATCATTGTAAATTCAATAGAGACCAAACATAACCATTTATGCTACAATCATCATAATATCAATAATAACATGCATAACGATTAATGTTATCTTCATCATAATATCAATGGATAAACTACATAAACATCACAACCACTAATAATAGGGTCATGTGTCTGGATCCTCAACCTGAAGTCCTCAAAGAATAAAGTGTGGCCCTTGGGTCTAAATAAATGTTAATGTCATATCATTGTCAGTCAACTAGAGTAGAGCACTAAATACACCCCCTCTTAATACTAGACTCCGTCTCGAAGTCCTTGGAATAGGTAAGGAAAGCGGTGACGCATTTCTTCGGTGTCCTCCCAAGTAGTTGAACTGGGACTATAATTGTCCCACTGGACCATAACCTGCTCCATTAACCGTCGTCTAAGATGCAAAGTTCGTTGGCCCAGTATGTGAACTAGTTCGACCATTACTGTTCCCTCATCTGAAACGTGCAAATGACCAAAGTCAATAACATGCGAAGGATCTAAAATATAATGACGCAAAAAATAAATATGAAACACATCATGCATGCGCTCTAAGGATGGAGGTAAGGCAAGCCTATATGCCATCGACCCTTTCCTTTCCAAGATTTCAAAAGGTTCCACAAACCGTGGAGACAATTTTTCTCCCTTTCTGAATTTTATAGAGCTTTTTTTTTGGGGGGGGTGCAGGGGGCTTACTCTCAGGAATACCCTATCTCCCACTTCATAACTTCGGTCTACCCGATGAGCATCAGCATAGCTCTTTTGTCGATCTTGTGCTTCTTTTAGCCTTCCTCTATTTGTTCTTCCATCTCTTGCACCACTTCTAGTCCTATTAATAGTCGGTCCTCTAGACGGTCCCAACCAAGAGGTGTTCTGCAAGGTCTTCCGTATAAGAACTCAAATGGCGCCATCTTGATGGAACTCTGATAACTATTATTGTAAGCCAATTCCAGGAGGGGTAAAAACTCCTCCCATCTGTATTGTTGGTCCATCACATACATCCGAAGCATTTCTTCGAGGATTTGATTAGTCCTCTCTGTCTTCCCATCTGTCTCAAGGTGATAAGTAGTGTTGAAGTTCGATTAGGTTCCCAAGGCTTCTTGGAAATTGATCCAAAACCTTCCTAAAAACACTACTCCTGTATCAGATATGATCTTCCTAGGCACTCCATGCAATCTCATAATCTCATTAATAAAAGCTCTAGCTATTTATAGTGCCTTATATGTTAACTGGTATGAAATGGGCGCTCTTGGTCAACATGTCCACCACTACAAATATGGAATCATGTCTTCTTGAGGTCATTGGTAGTCCCACAATGAAGTCCATTGATATAACTTCCCATTTAGAATTTGGTATCTCATGGGGTTGCAATAATCCTATTGGGTCTCTATGTTTAGCCTTTACTCGTTGAAACTCTAAGCATCTTTCTAACAAGTTTACGATGTCCTTCTTCATCCCTTTCCAAAAAAAGAGTGGTTTCAGGTCCGCACTCATCTTCTTAACCACGGGGTGTGCCATGTATACTGCGTGATGTGCTTCATTCAATATTAATTGTCGTATATCTTCATTCGGTGGTACATATATCCTTTCCCGAAATCATAGTAGCCCATCATTATCAAGGGAGTATTCTTCATATTTTGGGACCCTCAATTTATCCTCCCTCAAACTTTTGCTAACCTCCTGATACCAAGTGTCTTTAAATTGTAAATCAAGCAGTTTCTCCCTCCAATTTTTCTTTAAGGGAATCATTGAAAATATCTTAGGCCTCCTACTTAAAGCATCAGCGACCCTATTTACCATTCCTTTTATGTAAGTGATATCAAAATCATATTCACTAATTAGCTCTGATCATTGTCTTTGTCTTGCAATTAAGTGGTCTTGAATGAATATGTGTTGTAGCCCACAATGGTCAGTGCTAAGATCAAACTTCCTTCCTAGAAGGTAGTGTCTCCAAATCTTTAGTGCATAAACAAATGTTGCCATTTCTAGATCATGGGTTGCGTAGTTTTCTTCGTGGGTTATAAGTTTACTCGATGCATAAGCTATCAATCTTCCTTCTTGCATCAATACACAACCCAGCACTTCCTTGGAGGCATCAGTGCAAAACAAAAATTCTTGTTCCATATCCGACACCTTCAAAATTAGTGTTGTCATTAATAACACCTTTAACCTTTGGAATGCCTCTTCACATTTTTCAGTCCAAATGAATTTCTTGTTCTTTCTTTGGAGCTCGGTAATGGGGCTTACTATCTTTGAAAACCCTTTGACAAATCTACGATAATACCCTGCCATGCCCATGAAACTTCGTATTTCATGAACATTGGTTGGTGTTGGCCATTCCATGATGGCCTTGATCTTTACCGAGTCTACTACGATACCATCCCCAGAGATAATGTGCCCAAGATAATGAATCTTGGTTTGGTAAAAGAAACACCTTGACAGCTTCTCATATAATTGGTTTTCTCTAAGACATTGTAGAACTATGCTCAAGTGTTCGTCATGCTCTTCTGGGGTCTTTGAGTAGATCAAAATGTAATTGATAAAGACTTGTACAAACTGGTCTAAGTAATCCCGAAATATTTCGTTCATCAAACTCATGAAAACATCCGAGGCATTTGTCATTCCAAAGGGTAAAACTACAAATTCATAATGCCCAAATCTTGTCTTAAAGGTTGTCTTCAAGATATCTTCTTCCTTGATTCACAACTGATGATATCCCAACCTCAGATCTATCTTTGAAAACATAGTTGCCCCCCTCATTTGATCAAACAAGTCATCTATCATTGGGAGAGGGTATTGCTTTTTTTATCATCACTTTATTCAACTGGCAGTAGTCACTGCATAGTCGCGAAGACCGATCCTTCTTCTTAACGAAAATCACAGGGCCTCCCCACAGAGATATGCTAGGTCGTATGAACCCCAAGTCCATCAGTTCATTTAATTGGATCTGTGATGAACATGATATGAGGCCATTAAGACCATAAGATTTCACCACATCAGCAAATCTAAATTGTCTTGCAAATCCATCTACCTCACGAGCTCTTTACATAGCATAGCACCAACATCACATACTATTGCTACACATCTCATGGATCACTACCAAGGTGTTATCATGCCCTTAATTCTATGGATTAGCTATCAAACTCTTAAGATCAAAGGGGTTTGATACCATGTTAAACTATGCAATAAGACACAAGACAAGAAGATTGGTGGAAAAAGGCTTAAATCATTCTCGACCATATATTCATCCAATGATACCAAATATATTACATGGTTGTAAGCACCTCTAGATTTAGATGTGTTCCCACATTGACAATTCATTAATAGATAAAGATGACAACTTATAAAGAGGTGATCTAGGACATTGTGATTGTCTAGGGACTCACGAGCTAACACAAGCGGGGAGTATTTTTTTCCATCGGTCACCAAAGATTCACACCTACTTCGACAGTTATTGTGTGTGCTAATGTGCATCCGCAAACAAGAGCATAAGCACAACCATGCAACTTGGGAATACATGAAACTCGGTGGGCACTATATTAGCTAACCACTTTCACCAACCTGACAAGCCACCAGTGACAGCTACCTAACTTTGAATTAGTCTACTTGCTTCCTCTATTAGAAGGGATGAAGAGTCGTGAAAAAGAAAGCAATTAGACTGGCATTGAAGTGCATTGTCGTCAACAAGTAGTGCGTTGAGATTTTAGCAGATTGAGAGGTTAATTAACTCATATAGAACTGCGGAAAATTATGACCTTCAATATCATCAGGGTTTAACTCAGTTGATTAAAATAACGCAAATAGTTTTTCTGGAAGAAGCTTTATATCTACATAACTCTTTTCGTTGTTTGCAGGTACAAATTAGCCCTTTTCAGCAGCTTATGAATAAAGAAGATATTGTTTTACACCTTCCAACATATTCAAATTTTTTCTTTTTAGAATATGTTAAAATGTAAATCCAACCTATACGGAAACGAAATCACCATGCATTCCCATTATTTTTCAAATGGATGCACTTGTTGAGTTTAGAACAGCGATATGTGTTTGATTAGAACAAAGCATGTTTATCTATTGTGTGTGTGTGTGTGTGTGTGTTTTTGGTTGACAGACTCGTCTATGCTCTCTATGCAAACACTATGGTGTAAGAAGCTCGTCCATGCTCTCTATGCAAACATTATGGTGTAATAAATATACAAACTCCTTTCAGCACGCCTCAAAGCCGATGCATTTGTGATCTAGGCATCATTCTCCACTTTCTTTGAATGACGATATTTAATCAAAATTCCTCAGAGTAGGTTAAATGACAAAAATACAATGGAAAAATAAGGTGTATACATGTTATGCCTTTTATCGTGTTAACTAAATTGCCTATGAAAAAAACCTTAAATTTCATAGCATCATTTCTCTAAATGGAAGTATTGTTCCTAAACTCATCCAAACAAAGCTAAAAAAATTAATTTGCCATGAAGAAAATTTGGCTCACAAGGAATCTGTCATGAAAGTAATTTCAATAGCCATTTAAGTAAAAAATAATCCTATGGCAAATTTGTAGGAAAAATAACCAAGATCATGTTTATTTCATGTTTAATTTATGAATACAATACATTATTTTTAAATTCTCTATTTGGAGAGCGAAAGGATGATGATTCATGTTTAATTCAAAAATAAATTATTTATATATTCCATGCATGGATTGCACAGGGATTATGCTAGTGGCATGAATTGCACATTATTCGTGATGGAGAAAGTAGTTAAGAATTATTTTCAAATTGACTCTCGTAAACTACACATTAACCATGATGGAGATAGTAATTAAGAATTCGTTCCAAATTGACTTGAGATTTTGTTTGAATCGGATATTTATTAGATTCCTACTTGGAAGATTAATTTTATCAATGAAGAAAAGATAATTTGGAAATTTAATCTTATATCTTGTCAGTTCAGTTAAGTTTGGGTGATTATGGAGCATAAATGTTATCCTTTATACTGCACTTTTAGATTTTGTTTGTAACATGTTTTGTTGTTTCTGAGTCAATTGTTGTTGAGATTGTAAGCCATTTAGGACTAATTTACCTTGCTTACAGATTGGACTAATTAACCCTAGAGCTGAAAAATTAAATTTTTTAATCCTTTTAGACAATTTTGTAAAATAGTCCTACCAATATCAGTATTCGGAATGTCCATATCTTTGCCCAACAAAGCATGAAAGAGTTGACGCTGCAAATATGTTAAATCGACTTTTTCTCTGACATTAAATAAATAAGAAGCCCTGCTAAACTTTGAATGTCTCAAGTTGAACATATATTTCGCCAGAGTTGACTTCCCTATTCTACTTACTCTGGCAATCCCTGCCACTTTTGTGGAGCGTTGTTTTTGAATGTGATCATCAAATCCTTCAACGCCTGATAGAGTCCCACTGGGTGAGTAGCGACCTCTAAAGGGTCCCATTTTACCTATTTTGTTACAACGTTTCCAATTTCCCTCACAAACTCCCTGTAGTCACCTACGGGTGCCCATTTGGGATTTTTCAAATCATCTTCATAGACTGCAAGGGTGTTTCTACAAATCCTCGACACAAGTTCAAACTCCTCAACATTAGCAAGTGGCCATTGCTCACTGTCATATGCTCCTGCGTATATACAGCGTTTCCATGCCCACCTAGAAAATCCCCAGCAACATATGCATTCTAAAATTCCATAGTCCACAGACATGTTTCTTCCCCAATTATTCATCAGACGTTTGAATGTGATAGGCCAGATGAAATTTTCAAAGCCCAATCTCGATACCTTGATTCAATCGCAGGGAGAACAAAACAAGGATTTCTTGTTGTACTAGGTTCAAATTAAGCATGTATCAAATAGCTCAGATGCTGGAACTGGTGAAACACTAATGGCATTCCTGAGATTAAAAGTGAAATTAGAGCCTAGATAGTGATTAGACATGAAACTGGGATGAAAGAGGGGAAAGGAGAGAATAATCATGTTCTAGACAACTTCCAGAAATAGAATGCTTGGTTGGTTTTGTTGTTTACACCATTTTGTTTGGCTCGTATGAGTTGGCAAGACAGTTTTCTGAATGTGAGATAAACCTTATCAAACATCAGAGCAGGAAAATTATGCATGACATCTACTTGACACTTAAGAAACCAACAAAATGGGCCACAATTATTACTCGTCCCGAGTGTCCCAATGTGAGAGAATTTATACTTGTTCTCTGTAAAACGTGCGTTTTGGATGATGTACAGATAATCCAAAAATAATGAATGGGCTTGGACCTTGGCTCGCTACACCAGGTCAGATAAAGAACTAGAGTACCCAACCAATTGCGTCGATAAGTCTAGTTTCCATGGAGTTTCAGCGTAGTATTTGATTTGGTTTTTTTTTTTTTTTTTTTTGGCATTCTTCCCCAATGCTTGCCTAACATTAACAAGATCTGAGCCCTTTCGAACAAAAGAAAGAGCAATCATGTCTATTTTGTTAAGAACACCCCACACCAAAATATCCTCCTTGTCTTTTTCTGTAAGAGTCAGCAAATCAACCACAACTCTAGGAAAATTAACATTTTTTTTTTCTCGCTGAGGACAGTCATATTTTGACAGCAACACCTCACTGTGGTTGCCTTTCTATCAATTGACACAATAGTAAGTGTGATTTCCCCATTAGCAACATGCTCTTAAGGTCTTCAACATTTTCTTTTGACTATTTGACTCACGTATAACTCTTTAACATGTGCTAGACCTGTTTCAATGAGCAAGAAACTCTTTGACATATATTATAAAAATAATATTGCTTTTCTTGAATAAATACAAATATTAAAAAGTACATTTACGAAGACCGAACCTAGTTACATTTCTTTCAACACTCCCTTATGAAGACAGAACCTAGTTACATTTCCTTCAACACTCCCTCTTAACTAGGGAGGTATTCATACAACATTACAAGGTGTTTGGCTATGTTTCAATCTTGAAGAGTTCACATAAGAGAAACCGGATTGGCAATCCATCTATTATGGCATCATAATAACCAACATTGTTTCCACAGCAGAGCCTTGACTGACAACTCTATCTCTCAATAGATCAAAGCACAATGTTGGCGAGACCAATGACTTATAGACACCTTAGTCATTGTTTCTCAAGGTACATACCCATCCGAGTGTTCACTGAGTATGACCTTCTAAGACTATTCTTATCTTGGGTTCCCAAACCTCAAAGAATATTGGTCCTCTTGCCTACACTTGTCTTGGATGCCCTACCCATCCTCAAAGAGTATCGGATGTTAGACGATTACCCAATCCTCCCATTCTTTCTTCCAAGTGAAGACAAGAATGTTGTGTCTATCACTTCCTCTCAATTGAGGAAGACATGTCCAAGTATCCTCTGACAAGGTACTTGTCCAAGTTCCTTTGTAATTGGGAACTTGTTATAACTCCCTTTTAGCTAGGGACTTGTCCATTCATCAACAACTTCTTCTCTGTGGGTCCTCCAGCTGCTTGATCCTTCCTTTGATGTCATGAAGTCTTTGTTCGAACTTCTTCTTGGTAGGGCACCATTCGTTGATCACTTCCCTTCGTTAGTCATGTCATTGCTTCCTTCGTGGAAAGTGGCCTTCTTGTCATCTGGTTATCCCTTGTCCTCTTGTATATGCTTCGGACTACTCTTCACATGGATGCTTATTTGTACTTGCTTGTTCCCATGCTTTGATCTAGTAGCCTTCATAACTTCATCTTGATATTGCTTCAACATTAAATGGTGCTTTTGTTGGATGGCTTCTTCATCATGACATCTTTGTAGAGTAGAATCAATTATCTGCATATTTCTTATCTCCAAGGCCTTCACAGGTGTCAAGGGTTATTTGATCGTTTTCTTCCTTTGTCAAAGTTGTCATGCCTTATTTTGGGAGATGTCTTCAATGTATCTTGTCAGATAGTGATACTTTGTGATCATGGTGTTCTTCACATGCTTGATCTCTTTCTTCATTTTCTTCTTCATGGATAGATTGGTCAACCACATTCTACTCCTTGTGGGAGCACTTCTTTATCTTGGACTAGTGAGCATTTCTTCTTGCTTCTTAGTCAGCAATTTTATAATCCTTATGTCAATATTTTTCTTTTGTTGACCTTCATTGCATTGTAGTACATGCCTTCGAGCATGTTATTGGTGAAAGAGATTGTTTCATACTTTATCATGTCATAGAACTATTCCCATGACTCAATAATATACATAACATGACTAAAATTTGATGCATGCATACCTCATCTTGATTCTCCTTTGATCATCTTAGATTCATTTGATTGTCCTTGGTGTGGCCCTTCTTGCTTCATCTTAGCTTGCATGCATATCATCTTTTTCTTGAATCCCATGAATGGGATTCCCAATGAGACATTTGCTTTTGTTTATGAATCTTCTTTTGAAGATTCCATCATATGATCTTGAGGACCCTTACCCTGCAAATGTTTATTTCCTTTTGATGATGGAGGTCTCCTAAGATTCTTAATCATGATCAATTTTCTTTCATTGTGGATGAGGTCCTATATTAGGTATGCTCCTTCTACATGAATATCTTGAGCTATATCTACCATGCTCCTATATTCTAGAAGATATTTCTAACCATGCATTTTTTTCTATTATAAATGCTCCTTTTACAAAAGTATTTTGAACTCTATGTACATCATGCTTCTAGATTCTAGAAGATGTTTCTAGCCAAGCAACTTTATTCTATTCCTACATGCTCCTATACTACTCAAAACTTTGAAAGAAGACTTTAAGTAAAGAAGTAGACTTAGTCACAATAGAGATCTGGAGGATCTTCCTTCTTTTGCTTCTTGTCTTCTTCTTTCATTTCTTGAATCACATGAGCTTCTTCCCTTTTTCTTTTGTTGTTGTTGTCATTCTTCAGTTTAGGACAATTCCTTTCATAGTGTCCATATTCTTGGCATCCATAGCATTGGATTTTGGACATATCTCTATTGTTTGTTCTTCATGGACCAAATTTGCCAAATTTTCCCTTTTTCTTGGCCATGGTAGCAAAAGCTTGCTCCTTTGATCCCACATCTTCCTTTTCTTTGAGTCGTGTTTCCTCTATCTTACATAGAGACCACATTTCACTTAGTGGGGTAGCTTCCTTCTTGGCATATATGCTTGATGTGAAGTTTCCCCAATCCTCAGCTAGAGCATTGAGTACTACAGTTGTCAGTTCTCTATCTGACATGACCTCCCCTAGCTCTTGAAGTTGATCCCTCATCTCAAAGATCTTCATGAAGTAGGGAGCTATTCCTTCCTTTGATATCTTCATCTTGTATAAGTCATTTCGAAGAGAATCACTTCTCCAGCGGTGCTTACCGAAAATAGCTCTACTAGTTTATCATAGATTTCTTTTGATGTTTCAAGTTTGGAGACATAAGGAATGAGAGAGTCTTTGATGGATACTATTATAGTCCTTTGAGCTCTTGTCCCATCTTTATTATACTTGGCTAAGGCTTGAGTTTGTTCCTTAGCAGGAATAATGATATTCCCTTTGATGTGTTCTAGAAGTTCATTCTCCTTAAGAATTAAATCAGTCATCTTCTTCCATGCAAGAAAGTTATCGGTACTTACCAATTTGTTGCTTTCCTTGCAAAAAGACAGGATGTATATTCAGAAAGGGATATATACTTGCTTGATAGATTTGTTGGAAATAATACTGAGAGGGGGGTGAATCAGTATTTACAAATCAATAACTTTTTCATTTCCATGATCAGATTTATATACGCTACTTCAGTGAAGGGAACTCGCATGTGCATGCAATTGTTCTTAAGGCAACCAACATATATCCAGTGAACATTTGATTTAGTTAATTCATCATATATTGATCTTTAATCAGTGCATCAGTACTTTATTAAACATTAAACAGTAACCATGTGCAATAATAACAAAATAAAACATCACACATAAGCAACACACATGAACACCAAGATTTAAGGTGGAAACCCAATGTAGGGGAAAACCACCTGTTGTTGTCGTCTTTGTCTTTTTTTAATAATAAGAAAATCTATTTACAATATTGTACTGATGTATACTCATACCAGTACGCAAGCACCCACTTGCAGAAGGCTACAACCTTCTCTCGTTCTCCAGCTTCTTCTGGAAGGAAGCTACAACCCCCTAGTTTTTGTACTAGCCGATATATTTACTAGTACATAGGCTCCGACCTACAGAAGGCTACAACCTTCACTAGTTCTCTTGTTGCTTCTGGAAGGGAGCTACAACCCCCTAGTTCTTGTACTAGTTGAAATATTTACTAGTACGTAGGCTCCGACCTACAGAAGGCTACAACCTTCACTCGTTCTCCAGCTACTACTGGAAGGGAGCTCCAACCCCTTGATCAAATCACCAGCCACTGCTAGCAGGAAGCTTCGACTTCCTCACTGAAGGTTATCCTCCAGGGACCACATTTCATAAATTTTTACACTTGATACTCCTGGTACACAACAACATTATATGTAGGCCACGTTTCATCGAATTTTCACACTGGACCCATTAGTAACATTGAAGCTCAAAGTCAATCACCACTGCAATACATCCATCAAATACATCTGCATCAACCAATCACTGGAACTCAATCAACAATCTCTAATATAACTAAAACCCAATCATCAATCTCTGAATCAACCAATCACTGAAACCTTTGACATAAAACAATCATTGAACAATTGAATCAAACAGTGGATGAACCTCCGACACAACTGAATCAACCATTCATTCAAACTTAATCAAATTCAACCAATCAACTGGAACAGACAGATCACTGTAACCAGTACACAGATCTAAACCCAGAACTTTGCATCAACAACCAGAACTAACTGTAACCTCAAAAGGCATGTGTCAGAATGTATACGCTCCTTTAATGAAGTAAACTTGCGTGTATACGCTACTTCCTTTAGCCCAACCTGTGTATACCTCTAAAGATATTGAATCATAAAACATTTGAACCACAAATTGTACCAATCAATGACATTCTGAAGATCTATTGTCATATTACAGAGTTCTAAACAGATAGCAACAAGAATCACCCTTCTTTCTCAATCAATTAATCAATGAGACACAAACTCTTTATGCATTCAGTTTTACTTTCAGATCTAAGACGACTTCACTGACAGACAACAGTAAAACAGCAGCATTGATCTGATAGATCAGTGATCCTTGAACATCAAGCTTTTCATTTGCATATGCTACTTGGAAGAGTCGAACTAGCGTGTATACGCGTCTTCACCAAAGCGAACCAGCGTATAGATCTGCAAATACTTACTTATAACTTCACTACGATTCCCAACTTCAGACATACCCAGATCATCACATATAAAGGATAAAACATGTGTTAGAAATCAAATCTAGCCCATTCAATATCAAATCACATAATGATAAGTCATCATGATCCTGATCCATCATTAGATCTCATCCATCATCAAAATATCAGGTGCATACTTAGTTTAGATCAAGCAAAGCATCAAAAACACATAACATGCATATTTGCTTTTGATCTCACACTTCATAAGATATCCATTACTTGTGCACCTAGCCCTTTGATCTTCTCCTCCTTATATAGTTTTAGCCTTTCTCAATACCTCAAATCAAAACAACACTTAAAGATTGTGGTATTCTTAGATGTGATCAAATAACTGATACTCCACTCAATATTGTGGGCTAATACCATGGTATTGACCCTTGGTATTCTTTCACCTTAATTTCCTTAATTCTTCATCCCATACGCGCTTTTTCTTCTATGAAAGTGTGTGCATACGTATACGCTCTTTTTGTACAGTGAACCCGCGTGTACACGCTCTTTTTGTACAATGAAACCGCGTATACAACTTATCATATCTAAAAATGTCCTTTTTCTTCAACTTCTTGATTTTGATATGTAGTCCTTTATTCCTCCATCCTATTCTTTTGTACCATGACTTTCTTACCTCTGAATAGACCTGTTATAATGAGATTTTCCATTGTACATTACTTCTAAACTGATTCCTTTGAACTGCCCTGCATTTTGTCACATTTGTAAACACAAATGCCATGCATTCTATCACTTCTGATATCTCTCATGTAGATTCATCTAGTTACGTAGATTCATCTATTTATCATATACAAGTGAGTTGTTCTACTACAAGTGGGTTGCCATCAAGTACAACACATGTATCATAATGCCAACAAGATTTTGAGATGTAGTGGACTTGCTTTCTCCTTGAAGACTTGATGGCTTGCCTTCCTTAGATCTTGATGTCCTTCAAGTTGTTTTATCCAAGTGGACTTGCTTGATGATGAAATGTGCTTGATGGTTTGTTGCTTGATGTAGGTCCTCCTTTGAATTGTTCTTCTTGTAGGTGTCTTTGTGTAAGGCTCTTCTTCTTGCTTTGTAGTCTTCCTTGATGAATGATAGGTATACCTTCTTGTCATTGAAGTGATTGAGACTTTTTAGCTAGATGCTTCAACTTTTGTAGATGTCCCTCCTTGATTAGTGTTCTTCAAATGCCCTTTCCTTGATGTGTCACCTTAGCTCTGATACCATGTTGAAGAATCAAGGGCAATTAGGTGTAGTGTGATTCTTCTTGACTTGATAACAATTTGTGGGGTCATTTTACTTTTTCTTGTTAGCTTAATCTTCTTCTTATTTTTAATGCATGTGTGTGTACTTCATCAAATTGCTACCAAAAACATAAGAACAAGAACACAAGATGTTGCCTCTCTGTCAGCGCCAAAACCTCTCTTCTCTTAAGAGGAAAACCCCTTTGTAAGTTTCTCTTACTGAAGCTTCTTATTATTGATCAATGTCAAACCCTATACCCTTGACAAGAATATCCTCCAAGCACAAGTCAAACCCTTTCAAGATTACTTCTTCTTGCAGCACTTCGTCCTCCTCCTTCTAGCATTGTCTTTCTTCCTCCGACACTACTTCAGCAGTTGTAGAGGTCTTCGATTGTATACTCTAGAATGACCCTTGACCTTTTCTTCCTTCACTTGTGATGGAGCCTTTCTACTTTAAGGAGATGACCTTGTTTCCTCCCAACCGAGCCTTCTTCTCTTTCACAAATATTGTAGACTTAGAGCAGCCGTAATGCAGCCCTAATTCTTCACACGTGTGAGGGAATACCCTCACAAGAACTATGTTAAACTTCTTCTTCTCCCTTCGCTTGTATAACCTCCTTCCACGCTTGAGTGAGAGGCCTAGTAGGCCTATTTTTAACCCTAAACAACGAGATATGTTTGACTGTAAGTTGTGGTTGTCATAACCACAGAGACAGCTCTCCTTTCCTCGCATGTGTGGTTGAACTAGCCCTTTAACACTTCGATTTATTTCCTCCTTTCGTCATTGCCTTGGAGACCCTTTTCTTGTCCTCTTGTTACCCTTTACTTTCCTTCTACCTTCGCTGATTTCATAGAGGAATGCTTAATGTTATGATGGGGTGGATAGCCTCTATATATAGAGGATTGTCCCTCCTTTTAGGCCGACTAGAAGGCCGACTTGAAGACTGTTTGAAGGCCGACTTGCTATCTTTACTTTGGATGGCTTCTTTGGTGGTGTCACATGCTTGGAAGAGACTTGACTTTGCTTGGAGGGATATTCTTTGACTCTTATATAAACATATATATGGTGCAACATGCTGTTAAGGTATTCAACATTTTCTTTTAACTATTTGACTCACCTATAGCACTTTAACATGTGCTAGGCCTATTTCAACGAGCAAGAAACTCGCTGACATATATTATAAAAATAATATTTATTTTCTTGAATAAATACAAATATCAAAAGTACATTTATGAAGACTGAACCTAGTTACATTTCCTTCAACACTAGAGAGGCAGTCGACTTACTTTTGGAGGGAGGAATTTTAAATTTCAATATTTGAAACATAGAGCCAAAACCATTATTTAATTTTTAAATTTAATTTGAAATAAATTTCAAATTTCATAAAAACCCTTTGTTGACTTGTCTTGAGATTATCGCTCCTCTCCATAGAATTAATTTAGTTATTAATGATAAAGGTATTATTGAAAAATCTCTTGACCATAGACATGCTTCCACATCATCTAAGTAATAAGGTGATGCAGCATCATCCTTCAATCCTTCTATTCACACCAATGAAATTGCCACATCAGCATCCCTTGGGGTTGTGAGCCACATATTGGGTGCACAACTTTGACAAAGCATATCTCAAAAACCACGAAGGCCCACGAGATGCTCCACATACCACCAGAATCGGCTCGATAAGGGGAATCCAATGGCGAGAGTCTCCAGGCAAAATCATTGATCTGTCACTTCAAAAACTTCAATAACTTTGGGTTGTGCTCATCATCCAAGGAGCCCAAACCCTAGAGCTAGGGTTACATCACTGCATCCTTTCATCCAAGGCAATCAACATATTGAGGACATCAATGATGACATGCTACACTTACTCGACATCCAGCACCTGCTCCCTTTGACATCAATGACAAGATACTCAACACAAAATATTTTTCAAGTGTTCACCTAGTGGAATTTGATCCCAAAACCTCTACAACAGAGATTCCAATTTGTTGGAAATTCATTTTGTTGTAGGTTGGAATCTTAGGAAGGGTTTAAAGTGACTTATATTCGTTGTTATAGCTTCCCCGCCCCTAGATTATCAATCTAGAGTGCCTAGACATTATTGGGTAACCCCTTAAAGAGAATTTGCCAATATTTTTGTGTTCTTCTATAGATTTTAGACCCGCAATCACAAGACAAGAAGAATCCACAAAAAACCATTTCGCCAAGAGAACATATCAAGAATAAATTATAAGTTTTATAAACATATTAAATTTTCACTCATTTGAACTATTTGCATGTTGTTTGTCTTCAGTTTTGAGCAAATTATCATGTTAGTCAACATTAATTTCCTACACAAATTACATTTCCAAATCACTTTTACCAATCACAACTAATTCCTCCCATCACCAACACCCCATTCAAGGGACTAGTCTACTAATTTTGGTTATAGTACTTGTTTCAAGGAATCCTCCTATGGAGTTGGACTTCAAGAGTGGGAACTTGTGTCGAGGTGACAATAGGCACTTGTTTTATGGTTTCCATCTCAATAGGCTACAAGGACCTTGGCAACCCAAACAGTTTCGGTGGTAACACTTCCTACTCTAGGCCATCAAGAGTCACAATGTTGGAAAGCAAGCCTTTACATTCCTTGATGCTTGAACACATCTAGGACCAAAAAATAAAGTAAATTTGGAACTGAACCTATTGGGATTCTTAATAAAGATTATATAAAGAAAATTTTATTAATGAAATGTTGGCTCTCATAGGTTAAGTTACTTATCAAAAGGATGAACAATGTTTATAAAATTGCATTAAGTGAAACGCAAGGGTAATATAGTTATAACCATCCACAACTACTAATGAATCCAATTTCCATGCCTCTCAACCACGCTTGGAAGCTCTAGCATGTCATTTCTCAATTAATGAGTTACTCTACCAATAATCATGAAGTTGCAAAGATTGGGCCCATTCTGTAGAGACAATCTCCATTGAAAATTGAAGAATTATAAGCCTTTGGAGGAAACACTACTATGTTAGCCACATGTGAGCACACCAAGGGAATGTTGATTTGATTGCAATAAAGAATGTCAAGTATCAATTATAAAGGGAGAAGCTCCATCATAGATCAAACATCAACCTACCATGTCAAAGTTCATTCGATGTTGCTTTTGGGTTTGGTGCCTTTTGTTTCTTCCTTCCCTTCTTCATCTCACTTCACTTTGTTTCATGTTATTCTTGACCAATTCTCTCTTTTGCTCCTCATCTCTACACCTCAATAGTGTTGAACGTGAAGGCCATAAAAGTAGCCCAAAGGAGAATTTTAAGCTTGACATTAGATTCAGAGACTTTTGAGTTTAATACATTTACTTCATGTTTTGTGAAATATCTTTTGACATAGGAGTATGAGGATGTACTTTGTTCTCCTATAACTTCAATTCAAGGAAGGTTCTCATATTTCCCAATTGACCCACCTTTAAGGGTACTTCCTTGATAGTTGGATCTTTATCGCCCTTATATTTCATTTCTATTTTGTTTAATATGAATCTCTTTTGTTTCTGCAATACGCTTCTTCATATTTTTACCTTAAGGCAATAAGTTTAAAAACATTCAGACAGATCATGAAATGGCTATCTCAAGTAAATCAAAGCCCTTAAAGCATTGCCTCCTTTGTTACTCTCTTTTTGTGCACCTCAAGCTGGAGTTATGTTCTTTAAATCCTGTGCACAAAGTTAATGTAGACAGAAATTGGGAACTCCATTGGCGACGTGCCAACTAAGTTTGCCTTAGGAAATTTTCAAGTTATAGGTAAATGTCACACGTCTCCCATTTTTCCAATTACAAGAATAGCTCAGAAATTGTGGAGAAAGGTTGGACCATTGGATTTAGTTGGGACCATATGTATCATGCATGTCACTCAGATTTAGTTGGGACCATAGGCATCAAGCATGTCATGCGTTTCCCATTTATTAGTGACCACTTTCAGCGCAAAACATTTTTTGGTTTTTCCACAATTTGCAATATTTATAATGTGGAGGCAGGAAACATGGCAATCTTATTATTAAAATGTATTTTTTGAGTCCAAGATCTCCAGTGGTACTTTACCTAGCCAAATACATGCAAGCATGCTACAAAGATATGGATAAAGCATTCATTGCCCAATTTTCAACATCAACAATCATATCCCTCGTGCCTTCTCTAGGCAGTTGGACAACTTTTGGTTGTAAGCAAACACATGAATTGAAACTAGAAGTTGAATGTTCATAATTAGTGGATTGTATGGTTTACGATCAGGCTTAGTCAAAGTAATGAATAAAGTTTGAAGATGATCATCCTTGTAACTCAAGGAAACAAATTAGAAATTATTCTCACCACAAAAGCAACAACTTGTATTCTAGTGTATTTAGACTTGGAAAGACAAACCCACAATTAAAAGAGATGTGCAACTAAATACATAAAATAACACTACACATATCAATGGAAACAAATCAAAAGTAAGGGTAGACAATGGGGAAATGCTAAAACATGTTTAAGAGACCACTCATTGTGAGCAAATTCAACTAACAAATTTCATGGCAATTGTATCGTCTTTGACCCCCCATATTCCATAACTCACAGATGGGGAATGTGATGAAACCAACTGAACAAACAAACAAACAAAAAGTAGATCGACGACTTCAAAATCAGCCTCTTCGAGGGGGCAACCTCCTTTACATTACACAAATGAACAATTATTGGATGATACAAATGACAAGACCTCCTTTCTATATATAGGAGTCTAAGGGGTCCCAATACAATGAGAGCCTACATAA
>APFE031595580.1:79293-111723 GCA_000404065.3 Pinus taeda | reverse complement strand
AGTGGGTGAGTTCTTCCACTTGATGAGATACTCTAAAATTGATCGATTTCGTAGCTGTCGATTTCTTGTTTTTGTGACTGCTTCCGATTCCAATATGATTTTTCCTTCCTCGTCAAGTTCTGACAATATTGTTTGAACTCAAATCTTCTCACCTATAACCTTCTTTAAGCATGAAACATGGAAAACTGGGTGCACTCGGGAAGATGCGGGAAGCTCCAATTTGTATGCCATAGTACCAATCTTTTGTAACACCTTTTACGAACCATAATACTTTGGTGATAATTTATTATCCTTCTTAGCTTGCTTGAGGGACATTTGTTTATATGGTTGTAGTCGTAGAAATATCCAGTCATCTACATCAAAACTTCTTTCGTTGTGATGTTGATCTGCCTGTTATTTCATTCTATTTTGTGCCAAAGTGAGGTTATCCTTTAAGAGTTTGAGAACTTGTTGTTGGTGCTCGATGTGATCTTCCACTACTTGAACCTTAGAATTTTCTTTGAAAGATGATGTGATGGACGGTGGATGATATCTATAAAGTGCCATAAATGGGGCCATTTTTGCTGCAATATGGAAAGAAGTGTTATACCGCCATTTAGCTAGATGCAACCACTTGACCCATTGTGTCTGTTTATTAGATACGAAGCAACGAAGATATCCTCCCAAACATTTGTTCACTATCTCAGTTTGCCCATCAACTTGAGGATGATAAGATGAGCTATGAGCTAACTGAGTACCCAAATATTCCACCTCTTGTACTCCATAGAAACATTTGGAGCTTTTTGCATATAATTGTTTCTCCTCCAATAGTTTGAGCACCCTGTCAACATGTTGAACATGATCCTTCCAAGACTGTTATAGATTAGTATATCATCAAAAAATACTAACACAAATTTTCTAAGGAAGGGTTTTGAAAATGGAATTCATCAAACCTTGAAATGTAGAAGGTGCATTGGTAAGGCCAAAAGGCATGACCAAAAATTCATAATGACCCTCATGAGTTCTAAATGTTGTTTTTAGAATGTCTTCAGTCTTCATTCTGATTTGATGATATCCTAAACGAAGATCCAACTTGGTAAAGTAAATTTCTCCACGTAATTCATCTAATAATTCATCAGTGACGGGAATGGGAAATTTATCTTTAATAGTAAGCTTGTTGAGCTCCCTATAATCTGGACACATGCGCCATGATCCATCCTTTTTGTGTACCAATACCACTGGAGCAGAGAACAAACTTTGACTAGGTGGAATTATACCAACCTCTAGCATTTCTGCAACCATACGTTCAATTTCACTTATTTGGGCATATGGATATCTATAAGCCCTGATGTTTGGGGGAACGCTTCCTGGAATCAAATGAATAGCATGATCATGATCACGACTAGGTGGGAGGCCTTTGGGAGTCTCAAATACCTTGAAATGATTGTCCAAAACGATTTGGAGATCTGGAGAAATAGATGATTTCAATGTGGGAACCTCTAGTGAACATAATTCTGTAATTACGCCCTGTTTTTCTTTCTTTAAAAGCTTTTTCATGCTGTTAGAGCTTATTATATTTCCCAGTTTCCTTGCAATACCCTTTAATTCAACTTCCTTTCTTTCCCAAAAAAAAAAATCAAGAAAAATTCTTGAAAATTAAAAGTTGTCGTACCCAAGGATTGTAGCCATTAGACTCCTAGTACAACATCTGCACCACCCATGGGAATGGAAAGCATTGGACTATTCAAGACATATTCTCCCATGGATAGCTTGATATTATGGCACTTTCTAGATAAATTTATGGTTCCTCCATTTGCAACCATTACTTGACACTCTAGTGTTGGATATAGGAAGCAATTCAATTCCTTGGCTATCTTACAATGAATAAAATTATCACTACTACCCGAATCAATCAACATTATTACATTTTTTCTTCTTGATATGCCATTCTATCTTGAGAGTTTGAGGAGTGGTAGTTCATGTCAATGCATTACAAGATATGGTCAGATTCATTTCTTCTTTCTCTGGGATTGGTCCCTAGTGTATATCCTCATCTTTTGGCGTTTCTTGTTCCTTTTCTTGCTCCTCTTCCCCATCTATGTAAATTAATTTCTTCTCGGCACACTTATGATCTTTAGTGTATTTTCTATTACAATTATAACAAAACCCTTTTGCTCCTTTTTTTTCCAATTGTTTTGGTGTCAACCTTGTAGGTGGTGAAAGGCTAGGAGCAACAATAGTTCCATATTTATAGTTATGAGGGGTAGGCTTCCTTGTTGCCATAATTTTTCTTTCAATTTTTCTTGCCAACCTGTATGCCTTCTCCAATGAATCAGGTTCCCAAAGGCAAACCTCATGTTGGATGTTATCATTTAAAGTCCCTATGAAGACTTCAACCATATGCTTCTCTGGAATATCATTTACCCTTATATTCATTTTTTGGAAGTCCTCAATGTGCTCTGCCATTGAACCCTTTTGTTTGAGATTTATCAATTGGTTAAAGAAGGTGTTGCTCTTTGTATCTTCATAATGTGCTATCATTTCCTCCATGAAAATTGACCAGGTGACAAGTTGTTTATGAGAACAATTCCCATATCATACAAACTTATTCGATTCTAAATATAAAGATGCAATATGTACTTTTTTGTGTGTTTTGCACATTATGTAGATCAAAATATTTCTCCATCTATAATATCCATGTTACAAGATCCTTGCCATCAAACTTCTATCTTTGGAATATGTTGGGTCTTCAATCCAACGTTAGATTCTATGAAATCGTGATTAACATTATTTTTGTTCTCATCATGATTTTCCTCTACTACCTTTTCGCCATTAGCAAGTATTTCTTGTAGCAGCTTTGTCCCACCTTCCTTCAAACCTTCCATGTATTTCTTCAAATCTTCCATGTCTTTCTTCCAATATGCTTACATACCATCAATATCAGCTTCCATGGCATAGATAAAACTATTTATCTTAGCTTCGATCGCATTCTTCAAATCATCCATCCAATTTTGATTATTAGGTGTTTCTATTTTATTGGTTCGAGTCATTATTTTTCTTGCTTTTAGGATCTCAATCTTGAATATGTTGTATCTCTAAAAGCTCGGATCTCCAAGTTCTGGAAATGTCACCTGTGTTAGCCCTCTGCGTCCTCCTTCTAATGCCACAAGTATGATCGAAATTGGATTCTCCAAGAATGAATTATGCCCAATCTCCCAAGATGACCTGATTATATACTTTTTCAGTAGAGTGAACTTGTACGAAGTGCCACGTGTCACTGTTTCAACCTTCGGACCTACAAACGATACAAAAAGAAGCACAATCCGTCCTCTTTCTGTAACTGCTTACAAAGCTTCAATCTGATGCTCAGAGATAAAGTTATGACACTTTTCCTAAGGTCACCTGTTTGGGATGTAATTCGGGAGCCTATAAAAACCTTAAATGTCTTGGACCATATCTCCGAAAATATAGCAAAACAAGATCTAAAATTCGGGCCCGAGCTTCACCAAGATTTCAGCTCAAATGGGTTTTAATTTCAAAGTCTGAACCTTCGTAAAACAAAATTATCGTGAAAATTCCACGATGACATGTTTAAGATGGAATTCTTGAGCTTGCAAAAACCCTAACTTCCTCAGATCATATCTCCGAAAATATAGCAAGACAAGATCTGAAATATGTACCGAGGTTCAGAATGATTTCAGCTCAAATGGGTTTTTTTTAGCTTCTAAAACTTCGTAGAGAAAAAAATTATAGCGAAAATGACACGATGACCTGTTTGGAGCAGTGAAACCCTAGAATCCAAATCTTTGATACCAAATGTTATGAAACCAGCTCAAAAAGATAGAAAAGATAGATGAACGATTTCAAAATCAACCTCTTCGAGAGGGCAACCTCCTTTACATTACACAAATGAACAATTCTTGGATGATACAAATGAGAAGACCTCATTTCTATATATAGGAGTCTAACGGGTCCGAATACAATCAGAGCCTACATAACAATAATATTGTAGGGGCACAACAATGCCAATATTGGGCTTCCATGGGGGGTAATAAGAACAACATGGGGACTATATGGGCACAATAATACAATAAGGGGGTTGCACTAATAACAATAATGGGTTACACTAGTAGTATAGGGACCTAACAGGGAATCTCTAGTATAAGCAGTGTTTGGACATCTTGTTCCCTATGATGTTACATATTCATAAGGAAATTATAATAATAAACTTCCCCCATTGTTTAAAATTGAAGGGCTTCGAAGGGGATACAAAAAAAATAACACAACACTAGATAAGTGTACCAATAACCATGTGACTGAATGTGATCATGAATGATAGTGTTGGTAGTTCAAACAAGTATTTCCACGAGGGTATCTACTTATGGAAATCTTCATTAAAAGTATCTTATGTTTTTTCATAAGTTCACTTTATTAATTAATTAATAAAGTGACTAAAGTGGCTCACTTAATAATTTAATTAAAAGAGAGGCAATGATCTCACGATTAGATCTCAACCATTGAAGTCAAGTTTTTGACTCATGTCAAAGTTATAAAAGAAAAAGAGGGCAAAGGACAAAGACACACAAAGCAATCATTTCATAGGTAATGTCAGCAAAGGAGGAAATCAGAGATCTGATTTTCAGCCATTAGTGAGGATTTCAACAATAGTTCAGCAAAGAGAATGTAGTAAATCTACATTTAGGACACACAGTCGGTCAGTAGCAAGGAAAAGCACAGTCATTCAACCTAGCAGAGAAGGTCGCACAGTTGTCTGTACTAATTTTGTATAACCACGCTGATTGGAAGGTAGGTTGCCTTGATTTCCATTCAAACTATAATTCTTAGGTTTGTTACTTATTTGATTAATTTCCCGCAGCCATTTTTTCCCTATAAGGGAGCACTTCTTAGTTCTAAAGATAATTTTGAATGATGAACCGATCTAAAAGGGCAGAAATATTTGTGCACTGTGTGTGATGGCTTTTCTCGTTTTCACTACATGCAAAAATTAATAATTCCAACAAGTAACTAGATCTGATATGTTTGCTTAGATAGCTAGTTTTAGGATATTTTAACAATGAATACAACTATGGGCACATGCATAAGAGATTCATAAAAGCTTGATATTCCACGAATCCTTATTCAATTGTGGCAAACCTTTTACTTTTGGAACAAATGAGAGGCTCCACAAAAAGACGCAACATGCTAGGCAACTAAATAAAGGAAATACAAACTTAAGCAAGTTTTTGGATTTGCTTAAGGAGAGGTTGCAATAGAAATATGTCTTTTCTTAACACCCTAAGGTGAAATATGCAATTAAGCATAGGAAAGCTTTGGGTTTGGTTCAATTTTTTGTTTTCTTTACAATTTCATTTCATGTTTTTTTATCTTGATTTCATTTTCCAATTAGAATATTGTTTAGGATCTTTGCATAGTCCTAAGCAATGTTTTACGACCAGTTACACAAAATTTGGGCACCCTTTGTAAATATTGATGTCATTTTGGTTTTGATTAAGTTAGTGATTTTGTTTTTTTCCTTGGCCATTACCATACTAATATATTTTTCAAATTCTTGTGAGGAATATCCATTATCCAGATCAAAGTTTTCCCCATTTATTTAAAGGGTTTTAGCCTAAGGTTCATATTTTCACCTAAGCCCGAAAATGGTATTTGTTGCCATCTAAATCCACAATCGGGATTATCATGAAGAAAATCTTTAATTTCACTTGGTGTGGCCTTGGGGGAAAGTCTCGAGTTAAGGTTGTCACTCAGTTCTCAACTCATTCCTCTAGGCTTACTCTTAGTCGAAACCAAAGGGGATAGACCCTACAAAAATATCTAAGGCTCAACTAGTTAATTTAACAAGTTAAGTTCTAGAAGTTTAAAAAGATAACCAAGATACAATCCAATTAGGTAAAAGTAGCATAGAAACTTGAGAAATAATCGTTGATTCCATGAACATAAGCATCCACAAGCATAAATATTGCAAGGTAAGCAAAATAGACTAGTGCCAAATCATAAGTACTTGAAAGTAAAGCTTGGAAAGTAAATTTGCTTAAAGAGATAAATACCCTACAAGACAAATACATAGGAAAGAAAAGCATGCATGAAAATGAAAAATACTGGAAAATGTAAAGACTTGGAATCAAGATGTTCAATAAATGATATATGTTTGCTTGAAAGGAAATAGCAATTGTTTCAAGATTGATGAACTGTAAAGAATCACAATTGTGAGATGGATGTAGAAATTGCTCCAGGTTTATTTTAGCTTGAGTTAGATGGTTAGTTCTAAGATCTAGAGTAAGTTCCAAATGAACTTTCTCCCCGAACCTTATACTTATCGGGGCACCGATCTCATAATGACGAGGCAATAGGGGAACAAAGATTCCTAAATTGCTACTTCAACCAACAAAAGTTGGAGGTAAGTTATTATTGCAAAAAATTGCCAAATTGCTCTCTAATGAAGAACTGCTTGCAAAATAGAAACAAAAACAAAACAAAAAAGTGCTTGGAAAGTAAAGCAATGAAATGAAAGACTAACTAAATTAATGAGAGCAAGTGAGTTGCAAGAATAAGTAAATCTACAAATTAACCAAAATGCTTGCAATTGCAAATTGTATAAAAGAAAATAGATGCAAAATGAAATTAACAAGTAAATAAAACTAATCTAACTAAATTGCAAAAAAACTAAAATTGCATGTAAGAAATAGCAAGTAAAATTAAACTGCATGTAAATTATTTTAGATTGCAAATGAGATATTAGATGCATTAGTGTTTAATCTTCTCTAATTTAGTTAATTAAAGCAACCACTCAAGCATCACATGAACATGTTTCCCCAAATGGGGAAGGGAGGATGCCTAGGGGAAGAATCCTTTAAGTCCCAATAGAAAGTAACTCTTTTATTAAGTTAGATCCCTCTCATAAGATGAGGGATAAAGAGTGGTTTTGAAGAGAGCTTAAAATGAGCCCCTCAAAAGAGAAATGTTGCTCTTCCCAAATTGTTGTAAATGAATCCCTTTTTTGGAAAAAGATTTGAAAGAAGATGTTAAAAAAAGAAAAGAGTTACAGTAAAGTCCCTTAAAGGGATCAAAATGTCTTCTTCCAAGGTTACAAGCTAGAAAAGAACTACAAGTAGATGTTACAAGTAATTTCCTTTTGAAGAGGAATTGAAATAGTTAAAGAGCCAAAATTACAATAAATCTCTCTTCAAGAAAACAGATGAAAACTATTTGAAATTAGAGGTGAACTCTTGATTGAAACTAGACTTAAAAAAAAGGACTTTTGATCGAGGTGAAGAGGGTAAATGTTGATGGTTTTCTAAGGAATGATTTCAATGTATTCTTGAATGCTCCAATCCCTCCATGTTAGCAAACCGACTAACACTCTTCCTCCTAAAGTCTATTATAAATCAGCAAGGAAAGTGAGTCAACAAGTGCTCAACAGTAAATTAGAAATGCCTAGGATCACCACCATCTAATAGGCAAAAATTATAAGTCAAAAGAGTTTAATTTCTATACTATTTAACCAAAGAAAGCCAAGTTGCTTTGGCTTTTCAAGATGAATCTATTGTTGTTTGAGCAGCAAGGGATATATTAGTCTTTAAGCTAGATAAAACAATGAAATTTCCCAAGAAAGGTAGCAAAAGATTTTGGAATTTAATTGAAGGAAGAGAAGCAATCTTGGGGAGCTATGAAGCCCTTTCAAGGTCCCATTTCTAATTGATATTTTACATCCCTTTGGAGATGTTTGGATGGATGAGATAAAGTCTTCGTTGGTGCCTTGAAAGTAGTTGATCCAACAAAGAATTTGGCCAGCTTCAAACTAGAGAATAACCTATAACCAAAACTACAAAACCTTGTCCACAAATTGTTAGCAAATAGGTGTGTATTTTGCAAAAGAAATGAGTTAAAATGTGCTATTAACAAGTAGACATAAAAATTTAAATCTAACTTGCAAAATTTACAAGAGAAGTAGCAAATACTTACTACCCTCTCCCTAAGACAATATTTGTCCCTTCAAATTCCTATGCATACAAGATGAGAGCAATTCAATCAAGCACATAAAATATACAAGGTTACCTCCACCAAAGACGAGCAAATGAGACCATTCCTTAACCTCCAAAGTCTTTCTTCTTTATTGATAACAAATGAGCAAAAATTTGTCAAGTAAGGGTAGATCGAGTGGTTGAGGTGAGTTGTTAACTCCCTCACCACCCATGTTCAATTCCCTGAAATGACATGCGTAGTTTGTATTGATTAGGCTCAAGAAGTAGGCGACCCCATGGAGTTTTCACTCAGTCTGTGGTCAATATGAGACGTCTCGGCTCTTGCTTAGTCATTGGGTCATTACTGTCCCAAAAAAAAAACAAATGAGCAAAAATTTGAGTATAATAATCCCAAACATAGAGCTTCCAACCCTAGGACTGTCGAAGAGGTTGATTTAAACAAAAAAAATGGGGATAATCCCAATGCAAAACGTGAGCAAGTGGCATCATGTAGCCAATTCCAATTTAAGGTCGAATTAGCGAAGTGTTTGAGTGATTGTCCAAGTGTGTGACCAAATTGCTACAGAATCTCCTTGTTGACCTGTGTATTCCCTTGACTAGTTATGTGTTATCTCTGTTGGATAGTTCGAGTCTTCTTGTTGGCTGACATGTATTAGCGAAGTGTTTGAGTGGTTGTCCAGGTGTGTGACCAAACTGCTATAGAATCTCTTTGTTGACCTGTGTATTCCCTTGGCTAGCTATGTGTTATCTCTATTGGTTGACATGTATTAGCGAAGTGTTTGAGTGATTGTCCAAGTGTGTCACCAAACTGCTATAGAATCTCCTTGTTGACCTGTGTATTCCCTTGACTAGTTATGTGTTATCTCTGTTGGATAGTTCGAGTCTTCTTGTTGGTTGAAATGTGTGTAATAAGTTAAAAACAAGGGGTAATTAATCCCCTCAAACTCGCACCTTCAATTGTCTGTGATCTCATCCTCAACAAGTGTCCTTTCTCTATGTCGCATGGAGACGAGACTGGTTGTGCGTGATTGTCCCTCTTACTACATGTAGGTTGGTCTTTGCTAGCAATCAACAAATGTAGACAAGTGGAGATGAATGTGGAAACGCACTCTACTAAAAACTCAATCAAAGTAACTAATATATGATCCCTTGAATCCGTAGATACTTCAAGAGAAACCTAACCCTTCATGTCAGCAAATCAACCCCACTACCAGCAGTGAACTCGACCTCATATAGACTATTGACTTAGTCTTCCAAGGTGGCTACCAAGTCATCGTTGAATCGCTCCTAAACTCCACTATGATGCCACATCATTTTCCTTGTCTTTTTTTACTTGGAAGACAATAAATGTCTCCAACTATTAACTTTTTGGTATTTTCTTCTCTTTTTTTGCCACTCATATTAGAGAAAGTGGTTTTTGAACGAGTAATATTCCATTTTTTGACCCCCAAAGTGGGTCTTAGAATAATGTTGGGGTTGTGAGCACGAACTTCAAGTAACCACATGCCACCAACATATCCTAGAACCACATACTTACAATATTACATTTCCATCAATGGGTGACCTATATCACAAGGTTCACCAAATTCAAACCTCAAAGTTCAAAATTCAGCAAACCTCTAAAAAAAATACAAGTTTGTTCAAGCTTGTTGAACCTAAATGCCAAACCCAAATATGGAATTCAACTAACTGAAATTATCCTTAGCTACAAATAATGAAACCCTTGCTCACTCTGATTCATTTCGTTGTGGTGTCAGTAGTCAACCCATTCTTCAGCGAACTCGAAGTATACTCCACTACAAACAAAACAAAAAACTTGCTTACGCTAGCTCATTCTGCCTTGACATTAGCGACTAACCCATTCTTCAAATCGAACTCGAATAACCCTTCATCATTCTTCTCAACTCAAGCTCAGCTCACCATTAAGTTACTTCAATCATTTTTCCCTTCATTTCATGGTTAGTCACACAAATTGATTGGATGTTTGCACCAATATTACAAAAATTGCCTCAGTATAAGGCCCAAGGGTACTTAAGGTGCTTGCTCACCTTACAAAAGACGATGGAGTTCGAAACTTGCAACCGCACATTGCATCAAGGGAGACAATGTCCATCTATAATGGCATCAATTTCAAACAAGGAATACTTTCTAACTCAATGTCGAATTGTTAATTTCCAACCCCAACCACTGACTATTTATTAACCTAGTAAATTGCTTGTAGATTAATTTCCACTGCCTATTTACTAAATAAAAAGCATTAATTAGATTTGAACATGTAAATAAAAGATAAACAGTGACAGCAAAAAATAACGCAATCTCATACACATGTACATATTTATTACTCATCAGACGGTTGAACCAATGGCCTTTTGGCATACCAACTACATTAAGACATCATCTTTGATAGTTATATATTTGTTGCTCATCTTTAGAAGTATTCTATTTAATATGAATCTCATTCATTTCTATAATCCATATCTTCCTCGTGTGGTGGATGTTACTTATAATTTTATATGAGTTCTCTTTCTTATTTAAGAAAAATAGTGCAATATTTTATTCTACCCATAAATTCTGAAATCATCCAGGCAACATGGAAACAACTCCCAAACAACTCGCTCAGGTGGAGGGAAATGCTTAAGCTCCCTCATCTATAACTATCTTGTGCATCAGAGGCTTGATTTACATTATCTAAAATCTATGCACAAAATCAGCCTCAACAACTACTATAACTATTGCTTGCATTTGCCTTTATCATTTTAAACAAAGGCACTAATGATTCACCCAACCACTGCACCAAATTGCTTTCATCGTTGCTCCTTCAACAAAAGATGACAATTGCTAAAAAAATAAAATCGTAATAGAAGCCTAGGGGAGTGTGGTCTAGCAGCAAGCAGCAAGGTGAATGGATTTGTTTCCAGGTTCAAAAACTTCCTGAATGGATGCAGATAAATCCAAATACAATTGTTGGGTGTTTTTGACAGCATGTTGGAAATAATACTGAGAGGGGGGGTGAATCAGTGTTAGCAAATCAATAATATTTTCATTTCCATTATCAGATTCATATATGCTACTTCAGTTAAGGCAACCCGCGTGTATACGCAACTGAGTTTAATGCAACTAGTGTATATCCAGTAAACTTATGATTCAATTAGTTGATCTGTAATGAGTGCATCAGAACATTATTAACCATATAAACAGTAAACAGGTGCAGTAAAACAGAACAGAACATCACACATAAGAAGCACACATGAACACCATGATATAAGGTGGAAACCCAATGTTGGTGAAAACAACCTGCTGCAATCGTCTCTATCTTCCTTTTAATAAGAAACTTGTTTTTACAATTTTGTACTGGCGCAGACTCATACCAGTACGCAGGCATCCACCTAGAAAAGGCTACAACCTTCTCTCGTTCTCCAGCTGCTACTAGAAGGGAGCTACAACCCCTTAGCTCTTGTACTAGCTGATGTACTAGTACGTAGGTGCTGACCTACAGAAGGCTACAACCTTCTCTTTTCTTCCAAGGACCACGTTTCATAAATTTTCAAACTAGATCCATCAATACAAAACAATCATTATTGCAATATAACCATCAACTCTGAATCACCCTACAACTAATCACTAAAACCCTGTCATCAAAACACAGTCACCATAACACAAAGCAGAGCACAGAACTCTGCAACAACCACTAGAACCAACAACAACCTCAAATATCAAATCTCATAAAGTATATGCTACTTCACTGTGTCGGACCGGCGTGTATACGCTCTTTCACCAAAGGGAACCCGCGTACAGATCTGAAAATAATTACTTATGCAATTTTCAACTTCAAACATACCCATAACATAAGATATAAAGGATAAGGCATGCGTCAGTATTCAAATCTATTCATGATCATACCATATAATGATAATGCATCTTAGTCTTCATGATCCCAATCCATCAACCTTCATCAACCGCATAGGTGCACCCTTGGTTCAGATCAAGCAAAGCATCACAAACCCATAACTAGCATACTAGATCTCACACTTCATCAGATATTCATTACTTGAATACTTGCTCTTTGGCCTATTGATCTTCTTCTCCTTATATAGGTTTAGACCTCTCTTAATACCATAGCGCAAAAACACGTAGGACCAATACCTTGGACCCAATACCTGGGGTCAATACCTCGTACCAAATACCAAAATACCATGGACCAAATACCACAGACCAAAACTTAATTTTCCAACATGTACGCGTCTTTCCTTCTGTGAAAGTGAGTATGTACGTTATAGGTGCCTTGTATATAGTTAACCTGCGTGTATACACTACTTGATATATAATGAACCTACGTATATATGCGACTTGATATATAGTGAACCTGCGCGTGTACATGACTTGGTATATAGTGAATCTGCGTATATATGCGACTTGGTATATAGTGAACCAACGTAAACCTTTCTTTCTTCATTCTGTGAGACTGAATTGTGATCTGTCATCTGAGTGAGTTGCCATCAAGGACAACACTTGAGTCAAACCTGTATCATAATGCCAACAATCTCCCCCTTTGGACTTGATGGCAACAACCACACCAAGTCACTCTCCCCCTTTGACATCAAGGGCAAAGGGCGAACCAAGATATTTTCTCCCCTGATATACATTCTGTTGTCCATACTCCCCCTGAGTACATGCTGAAATCTCTGATTGAGCTCCCCCTTTATATATGCTAAGATGTATCAATCCGTCCATGCTCCCCCTGAGCACATGCCGATTCTAAACAAGACGATGATAGTCATCAACAACTATCATACACCATATGATCTGTACTATAAGCATCTTTCATCAACATTAGCAACCTGTAACCTGTCATATCATTCTCTTGACCAACCAACAGTAAGTAGCAAGATGTATCATTTACCCACATAAGCATTATCACCAAAGTCTTCTAACCATAATGCCAACAATGCCAACAATTATTCGAAGCATATGCTCCCCCTAAACCTGTGCCAACCAACACATACCATGACTAAACCATATCAGACTTCTTTCCCTGAGTCTGTCCTACTGCTTTTTCTTCAGAGCTCCATATACATGACTCTGCAGCCTCTAACTCACGTATATACGCGACTTCACTTCATAATATCTGCATATGAAAATTGGAACATTGAAGGTTTACACTTTCAACTTCCCCTGAGTCTGTTATGTCTGCTAACTGAGTTATGCCACATCTTTCTGTCACTAATTTTGTCTTCTTCAATACCTGTGATTGAGATGATGTATGCTTCTTTTGCTTTGGTGTCCGAATTTTGCTCCTCCATTCCTTTACTTTGTCCAAACTCGTTACATGCATAACATCTTACATGCTTCATATTCTTTTTATTGCAATCAATAGCTTTGTGACCAAACATATTGCAAACAAAACAATATCCCTTAAAGTACCTGGAACGTGATGATCTTTCTGTGTGATGGTTTTGAACTATTTTTCTTCTACATCTGGCTACAACATGTCCAAGATTATGACATTCATAACATTCAACATTACTCATCGGAGGAAATAACTGTCTATCACTTCCATAATTAGGATCAAAAGATCTCTTTTGAAGAATTTCTTTCCTTAGTTGTTGCTAGGGTTGACCACTTATCTCCTTGTTGATCATTTCAGATTTTGCACTAAAATTATTTCCCTCACCCTGTGAGCTAGATTCACCTTCAACAGCTTCATAAAAGCCAAGACCAGTTTTGATAGTAGGGGATTTTTTACTACTAAGAATATCATCCAAAATCTTAGTACTTTCTTGAAATCGTAACAGTTTATCCTTTTCTTCTAATTTATCTTTTAAGATATTTACCTCAACTTGATGTTGTTCTTCCTTTTCCAGATATTGCATTTTTGTGTTTTCTTCAGCGTTTCTTCCTTCTTCCACTTGTTGCCTCAATTCAAGCACTTCAAATTCTTGTTCTTCAAGAGCTTCTTCATTCTGCTTCTTTAATTTTTCAAGATCTTCTTTTAGAGAGAGGATCTTAGATTCAAGTCTTTGGATTGTTATGCTCTGATCTTTTACTACATCCTGCAGCTGCTCCCTTACTCTGGTTACTGTCTCCAGTTGATCTTTTAATCTGGTAACTTCTTCTTTTTCTAAGTCATTGTCTTCATATGCCATGAGAAGTTTAATTTCTTGATTGTCTTCATCATTATTGGATGAGTCATTACTATTATCATGAGTATAATAACTTCCATTACCTTCTTCAGACATCTTTCCTTTGTTATGAGGGCATCTAGCAGCGTAATGACCAACTCTACCACAAGAAAAACATTTGAATGGTAGCTTACCTTTGAACCTTCCAGATCCCCGTTGAAGATTCTTGACAAAATTTACCTCATATTCTTCTTCTGAAATGTATCATGATTCACTAAGTTTTTCTTTTCCCTTTGCTGATACTTTAAATGCGGCTTCTCTCATATCTGATGGTCCTCCTTTTCTCATTTCAAAAGCAATTAAGATTCCGTGAAGTTGCGTCATAGTGATATTCTACAGATCCTCCTTTTCTTCTATGGCAGACACTTTGGATTCAAATTTAACAAACAAGGATCCCAAAACTTTCTCAACTAAGACAACTTCATTAATTTCTTCACCCAGATTCTTCATACAATTGACAATCTCATCTATACGTGGGAAGTAATTAGCTATGCTTTCATTACTATGCATCTTAAGAGTTTCATACCATATTCTGAGAGTTTGAAGCTTAGCACATTTTACCTGATCATCTCCTTCGTAGCTTAGAATGATTTTGTCCCATATTTCTTTGGCTGATTTGAGCTGCATAACCTTGACAAACTCTGATTTTGACAAACTTCCCAATAAGATAGTAATAGCTTTGGCATTGAGTTCATATTGCTTTCTACCTGTCGTATCTGTAGGAAGTGTTGATGGATAGGTATATCCTCCTTCCACGATTCCCCAAATATCTGTTCCAAGCGATTGTAGATAGGTTGAAGTCCTTATCTTCCAGTAAACAAAATTGCTCCCATCGAAGATTGGTGGTCTGATGGATCCCTCTCTTTCTTGATTACTCATCTTGATGGATCTTCCTTCAAGCGATCAAGCTTCTTCTGAAGGACCTGCTCTGATACCAATTGTTGTAAATAACACTGAGGGGTGGGGGGGTGAATCAGTATTAGCAAATCAATAACTTTTTCATTTCCATAATCAGATTCATATACACTACTTCAGTTAAGGAAACTCGCGTGTACACACAACTGTGTTTAATGCAAATAGCGTATATCCAACAAACTTATGATTCAGTTAATTCATCATATGTTAATCTTTAATCAGTGCATCAAAACATCATTAACCATATAAATAGTAACTAGGTGCAGTAAGAACAAAACATATCATCACACATAAGAGACACACATGAACACCATGATATAAGGTGGAAACCCAATGTGGGACAAAAACAACCTGTTGCTGTTTTCTTTAAGATAAGAAAAACCTATTTACAATCTTGTACTAGCACAGACTCATACCACTATGCAGGCACCCACCTGCAGAAGGCTACAACCTTCTCTTGTTCTCTAGCTTCTACTGGAAGGGAGCTACAACCCCCTAGCTCTTGTACTAGTTGATGTACTAGTACGTAGGTGCTGACCTACAGAAGGCTACAACCTTCTCTTTTCTTCTAGGGACCACATTTCATAAATTTTCAAACTAGATCCATCAATAACAAACAATCACTACTGCAATATAACCATCAACTCTGAATCACCCTACAACTGAATCACTGAAACCCTGTCATCGAAACACAGTCACCATAACACAGAGCAGAGCACAGAACTCTGCAACAACCACTAGAACCAACAACAACCTCAAATATCAAATCTCATAAAGTATACGCTACTTCACTGTGTCGGACCGGCGTGTATACGCTCTTTCACCAAAGGGAACCCGCGTACAGATCTGAAAATAATTACTTATGCAATTTTCAACTTCAGATATATCCAGAACATAAGATATAAAGCAGTGTGGAAAAAAATCGGGAAAAAATCGAGATTAAATCCCGATTTTTCGATTTTTTTGGCTCGCCGATTAAATCGGCCGATTTTTTCCCAGTCGAAAAAGTCGGGATTAAATCGAAAAAGTCAAGATTAAATCGGGACTTTTTCCAAAAAATCGTGGTATTTTTTTAATGATTTTTTTTTGTTTGAAAAAATCGGGATTTTATTGAAAAAGTCTGGATTTTTTAAAAAATGAATATTTTTGTATTTTTTTAATTTTGCCGACTTTTTCGAAAAACTCCTGACTTTAAGACTTTTTCAACTTTTGGACCCTTGCCGATTTAATCCCAACTTCGACTTTTTCCACATTGATATAAAGGATAAAACATGTGTCAGTATTCAAATCTATTCATGATCATACCATATAATGATAATGCATCTTAGTCTTCATGATCTCGATCCATCAACCTTCATCAACCGCATAGGTGCACCTTTGGTTCAAATCAAGCAAAGCATCACAAACCCATAACCAGCATACTAGATCTCACACTTCATCAGATATTCATTACTTGAATACTTGCTCTTTGGCCTAATGATCTTCTTCTCCTTATATAGGTTTAGATCTCTCTCAATACCATGGTCCAAAACCACGTAGGACCAATACCTTGGACCCAATACCTAGGGTCAATACCTCGGACCAAATACCAAAATACCATGGACCAAATACCACGGACCAAAACTTAGTTTTCCAACATGTACGTGTCTTTCCTTCTGTGAAAGTGCGTGTGTATGTTATACGCGCCTTTGTGTATAGTTAACCTGCGTGTATGCACTTCTTGGTATATAGTGAACCTGCGTATATAGGCGACTTGGTATATAGTGAACCTGCGTATATACGCGACTTCGTATATAGTGAACTTGCATGTGTACACGACTTGGTATATAGTGAACCTGCATATATACGCGACTTGGTATATAGTGAACCTGCGTATACCTTTCTTTCTTCACTCTGTGAGACTGAACTGTGATCTATCATCTGAGTGAGTTGCCATCAAGGACAACACTTGAGTCATACCTGTATCATAATGCCAACACAACATTTGATTCCTAATAGTGCAACAAATTAGCCAAAGGGATTCTAAAAGAAAATTTTCCATATAGAAAAAACTGCAATGGATTCCAAGGCAATATTCAAAATTTCCAGCAATTGCTTAAACCTAAGTCGCACAGTTTGGGTTCGGCAATTATTAAATTTGATTCAGGTTTGAATTTTCCAATGAGGTTTGGATGAGATCCAGCTTTTGGCTTGACAATTTACATTTTTCACACACACACACATATATGAAAACAAAAGTGCTCACCCTTGGAAAGTTTGAAGATTATGGTAAGTCTAGCCAAGCTAGCTTCTGAGTAGCAGCTCAGGCTTGGTATGGTAGGTATGGGCTTAGGCCTACCTCAATTGTGACTAGAAGGAGGTGACAATGACCAAGCATAAGTTTACAAGCATCTTGAAGGGAGGCAATGAACCAAGTGAAAGGTTTACACATATGGAGGCTCAAGCAAACGCCAGAGGGTTTACACTGTACACACAAACTGCAGTGTCAAGGGATGCCTGAGACACATCGGAGAAGCGAAGAAATGCTCACCGCCAACGGTCAAGCTCAAAATTGGAAATGTCGCTCACTGGTCCTCTGATCTCTTTAATATTTTATTGAAACTAAACTCTCAATCAAAACCTACTATCTAACCTCAAAAAAAATCATTTAGATTCGCACAAACCTCAATTTTTTCCTGAGGTTTGGCAAACCTTGCGACTGAGATTGAGGCAAACTACTAAGGGCAATTGTAGCCATATCATCTTTATCAACCTCTTTTCCGATAGCAGCAAGCTGCCAAACTGATTCTGCTTATCCTTTAACTTCAACAGATGATCAAAATGAAATCTGCCTCTGCTAACTTCATTGAAAAGGGCAAACATTTAAAGTTTCATACAACCACCAGACTTTTTACAAATTGCATACATTTGTCACATTTTGTAGATGTGGAATCAAAAAGCCAGCATTTGACAATTTAATTAGCTCCACTATCTGGACTTTCATACAACCATAACAGACATTGCACAAATTGCGTACATTTTTCACATTTTGTAGCTGTGGAATCAAGATTTCAGCATTTGACAACTTAATTAGCTTAAGTGCATTTAAATCATAATTGACTTGCTTGTTTGTATCAATTGCATCTCTCAAAATCTTTTTCATCACCAACTACACGAGTATTCTGTATTCAACAATACCAATCATCTAGTCTTTCCAGAGATTATAATTCTGCCCATTCAATTTTCGAGCATCTCGAAACTTGATGCTTTGTAAACTACCCAGATGTCATTTTTACAACCCTGAAATAAGCTCTTTCAACTCAAGGATTTTTTAATCTTACCTGTATTCTAAGTTCTCTCCCTCTTGAAAACATTACTTCTTTCTACATGTATCCTGAGTCCAGCACAATGGCTGGCTCCATTGAATTTCCTCTGTCTTGATATATCTCTCCAAGACTAAGTTGCATGATACAGGGAGACAAGTATGGGTTTCTGTAATGGAAATGTGCTAGAAACTTGACCCCTCAGACATTTGGAAATGTGCTATTTTATAAATAGCGCATTATATTGAGACTTTCAAAGAAATCATTATCAATAAATGAGCAAAAATATTTAGATGACAAACATAAATGACAAGAAATGTTCCACCATGACTCATATTGGGATCCTCATCATTAGTATCACCCTTTGCCTCTTGTCTAGCCTTTGCCTCTACCTCGATCCTCTAGGGACATCAGTCAACACTGCCCAATTTCATGAACTGCCTAATCCAAGCCTTAAAATATGGAAGAAAATACTTAACATGCCTGATCGATGACTTGGGTTTGAGTGAAGGGTACATTTTCCTAAAGCCATGACAGAGGAGTTTAACAATCAACACCAACAATATCGAGGCACATAAAGGGCTTGACGCTCTTGATTAAATGCCAATCCCACCCACTAATACATGATAGAATACAATGAAAAATCTGCAATCCTAACAATCCTGAAATGTAGAAAACTGTTAAGTCTGTTGAATTTTGAATAGGATATGAAATTCTACTTTCTCCCTATGACGTCCAATGAGGTTTGAACCACTCTCAAACATCTTGAAACAATTAATGGTAACGTTAAAAATTTAAGTAAATCGATAAAAAGAAAAGATAATGGAAATATAAATTTAGGTAAAAAGAAGCACAAAGGAAACATTTGGATAGATTGAATTTTCACCTTTCTCCTGAGGATGAACCACACATTAGATGGTTCGAAACTTCGATCAAATCTTAATAATGTGATTAATCCGAAAGACAATCTCATTATCATTATGGATCACAAAAGTCTAAGATCTAGAAATATATTACCATTAATTACAAAAAGTTTTGGTTAACCCAACTCAAACCAAGTCAAAATAGACAGTTTAGTATTGGAAACATGTCATATGGACACTAGTATGGCTAGGAAACATGTTTCTCACTGTACCAAACGTTTTTCCCACATGTGGGAAGTGTTGGTAAGGCCAGAAACACATTTCACAGCTGTACCACACATTTCCACATCTCTGTACAGAAACACACCTAGTACGACACCTGAAGTAGCGTGCCTGCAATATAACTCCAAGACTGTCCTGAGCTGTATCTCCTATTGGTCTCACAGGTCTGCATTCCAGCAACTAGCAAATTGATGTCTGCCCTACATTTGGTCTCCAGAGATTAACAATTGTAAATTTATTGTTTGGTTCTAACTTCTGATACACCCTTCAACCATACTCCAATAATTGTCACAGTTATGATTCATGGTACAGGTCTGTCCTAGCTATTGTTCGTGCCAATGATCAGATTCTTCCATTTGGCTTATTGACCAGGGTGTCTGTCTGCCTCCTACGTTTATGGAAGTTGTCTGCTCTCCCACATTGACTCACAATCTATCCCGGGGTTTCTCTCCCACGTGTAAACCTAGGCTCTCATACAGTATACCATATAAGATTTTCAGCAAAAACAAACATTACTAATATGCAAAGTTTTCAGCAAAATGTATAGCATTATGCTATTTATGATTTTTTTAAATGATTGACAAAATGTTTTTGATAGATTACCAAAATGTTTCACCTATTCAGTTTGAAACAAAGATTAATATTGTAAATGTGTATTCCAAAAAGCCATTGTCCGAACAGGCATATCCTCCTCTAGTAGGCGTGGAAGCGTATATAAATCCAAACAAATCCTTTACAACAATCCCCGTATTGACATGGTAGAATATAGTCAAAAGTCTTTACTACTTTGACAAATCCTTGTAGCCAGCCTATTCTGTTATATCAAAGCACAGTTTTGCCTCATCCCATGGACCCTTGATTTCAAATTTGTATTCTTGAGCTTTTATCAACCAATAGGGGCAAGCGATCACAATAAACAAAATCAGGCCCACAAAAAGAACAAATACTAGCCGATGCAAGGGAAAAATCAGGCCCAAAGTTATAAGAACCAACAAACCAGAAAAACACAAGTACAGTTTGACAGAGTATTGCTTTATGCTAAGGGTGATCAGTGGAGAGAACAGGAAAAGCTCCAAAGAGAAAAGCATTACTGCAAATACAAGGAGCCTGGATGGTAAGCGAGAGGCAATCAGTACTGATGAAACAATTGAAGCATTCAGGGAAATATTATTGGGCAATGTAGAGCAATTTTGAAGCTGGTGTGGGTTCAAATCCAAGGTCGTTGGAGATTTAATGGTAGAGCCAACATAATCATGCAAAAAAAGGTGAATTATCAGAAGAAATACAGTGAGTGCCCAGATAGAATCTGAACTGATGGACATAGTGAGTGTCTGGTATATAGGGGCTAAGACATAAAGACCACTAACAAAAAAAGCAACTTTGAGAGCATACTGACATAGAAGTGATACTGAGATCCTTCCCGCTGTCAATAACAATACCGAGAAGCCCAGTGCCAGCAGAACTGCATCCATCATAAGAAGCAGATTTTCATCCAGTTGGGCTTTCAAAGAGTAGGTCCATACAGATGCAACTACAGCTACAATACAGATGTACTGGGCCACAGCAACAGAATCCCGCATCACAGTCAAGGTATCTCTCCTTACAACATTGGCATTCATTACCATGTCTTCCAAAAAGGATTCATCAGTATAATTATCATCATACCCAGGTTGCATACCTCCATATGCTATCTTCTTCCATTTTCTGTGAACTCCTGTTCCTTCATCCACCTTTTGAGGAGAACCCATTGTTCAACCGAGTTGTTCCTAGTCCAATCTTCAAAATCAGGTTGTAACAAAGTTCACGAAATAACTTCACACTCCGAATGAGACTAACCAATATTTCATCACAAGGCACACTTCAATCTCAAGTTCAACATCAACAAATGCCTTAAGTTGGCTTCCTGCTCGGGTTTTCGAGTGTATAAATTTGTATAAATAGTTTAAGGGAAGCTGTAGATCAGACTATACTGTCAACATGGGTTCCCGCTCGTGTTGTACATTTGGCTAAACTTGTCAATTCAAAACCTTGGGCTCAATCTTGGGCTGTAGATCATTCAAAACCTCTCTAGCTAGCAACCATCCAAATAAGATAGTAGGCTGGATTCAATGTGTCAAAATGACATTAAGTTTGAATAATCATTGCAAATTCAGTAAGGTCAACCGAAATGAGTTCAAAATTTGACAGCCAATTGCTACAAGGAACACAAAAGAGTCTTAGATAACCAGGTCCAATCAGTGGTTGCATGCTGAATTCTCTTCAAATCGCATCACTTTGGCACACAATCCTGCATACATGACAAGTCTATCAGAAAATGGATGAACACAGCCAGCATCGATCATCACTAAAACTCATCTTTCTCAACAAAAAATTCACACTCAGCAGATTTCACATGGAGACTCACCCAACAAGGCAAAAGAGTAAGAATCGAGTCAGACTGGGGAAGAATGAGGGAGTTAAATCACAATTTTACATTACAAAAAATAAATTAATTTTAAGGACAAATGTATAGTAGTTCACAATGCCCATTTATGGTAAATTTCGATATTATTTCCTTTCAAACTACAAAGATGACAGTACATACTACAAAATGTCTGATGTCATAGATTCTGGACAGTGTAAAGGTGCTGATTCTGTCATAAAATTCTGTAAGAAACCAGCAAAATGAGATGTTCTTTATGGTCAGTTAATCTGACTTGCATTTGACTTGCCAATCTACATCATACTCATGAGTGAAAATTATAAGTATGACTCAAGACCAAGTCAGAATTAGCTGACTCAACTTGGTTTACTCAGAAGCGTCCAATAACATTGTTGTGACAAAACCAAACAGGCTCCCATCACGATGCCATGGGGGAAAAGACTCAATTGAGTGTCCCAGGCCAGTGAAGAAGATCTGATTAATCACACAGTCCACATTAAATACACCTTATTGGATACCAAGCTGTGCTGAGCAGTGCTCTTCTATTGTAATACCTGAGTTTTGACCCATAGATAAATAATGTGCATGTAATGATTAGTTGGCTATAACCCTGGACATATGTGATCTATGTCAAGGTATGACATTAATCATTTACTAATCAGCAGGCAGGTAACCATCCCCACCATGTAATTTGGTTTGTAACACTTGTTCATTATAGTTACAATATAAAGAACACTAAAAGGCTGCAAGCAGAAGTAAAAAGGGAGCTATGAATTCACAAGAATGGAAGAAACTGGCCCTAAGGAGATAGGAGATAAATAACAATATTTTCTTGCTGTCCACCCTTTAACTCAAATTCTCTACCTTTATCCATGCTCATTAATTATTCACAAACCTGGATAAATAGTTTTCCAAGAGAAAGATGTGTGAACTTCTTGTGAAGGCAAATGATCTCTTCATACGATGGCATGCAAGGTGGAGGTGAGAGGGGAGGGCAGGGAGCGGTGGCGAGGACTGTTTGTTATTCTGCAGGCTCGTTCTGTTCTCATGCGGCCTGACCTTGCTACCAGGGAATATCTTTTGAGAAGTGCTGCCATATACATGTGAAAACCATGAACAGGGTCATAGGTGAATGTTGAGCAAAAAAGTAGCCATTGCTCACCACTAGAAATTTTTGGTTCCCAGAATTAGAGATTCCCTTGCCTGCACCAGAGCACAGGAGGGAAGGGGGATTGTCTGAGGGACTCATTGGCAGATAAGGAGATTATTTGAATTTCCTTGTGTCAAGCGGGTTGAGGGGGGAAAGTGTGGCCACTTAAAAGGAGATTGTTGTGCCTGGGAAAACTACAATGTTAGTTCCATATCTGAGATCTATGGGCTGGGTTGAATAAGAGTGATTAGCACCAAACAGTGGGAATTTGCCCTTGTGGTCCCATGGCTCCAGCTTGGGGATGGCCTCCAGGATAGAGTGCACATACAATTGAGTGGAAAAGCATCTACTTGTAGCCAGTTGGTGGTGAACTCCAGATAAGTATTATTCATATTGTTGTTGCTTCATCTGTTATTTATTTATGTTATGGGTTACTTGATGGCAAGGAGTAATTGGACAAGATTAATATGCTTATGAAACATTCTGGAATGCATTGAAGGATTGTTTATATATCTATTAAATATATTGCACAATGCATTTTATATGGCATTGCATTTCATTACATACATGTATAGTTCAATTAATTCTCACCAACTGCATTGATTTTATTCGGTGTGTAATTGGTGTTCCTCAAGTACAACATCCCTTCGACGTGACTATAGAGGAGCTTGAGTCCACCACAAAGTGGTATCAAAGCCCAGATTACAGCACTAGGCATAATGGGAAGAGAATTGAATGTTCATAATGGAATTTGCAGTTGCAAACTAAATTGGAATGCTCATAATGGAATTTGCAGTTGCACACTAAAATGGAATGTTCATATTGGAATTTTCAATTGCACACTAACTGTTTGGTAAAAAAACCTTGCTGGGAATCAAGGAATTGCCATGAGCACCAAGACGATGAATTAATCCCCATGGGTTGATCATAAATGTGGAGAGACATGAATTTTTGGCCACCTGAGCATCGATCTTGTGGGTACTAATGTCAAAAACCCCACAAAATCCACTGTTTCATGTGAATGTTAACAGCATGGAAAGTGGATGGCGAACAAGTCCAGAACAACCATGGGTTATTGTGCAGACATGGATCCGAAGGAGAGTCCAAATGGGATATAGAACTAAGTTACTGGAAATGCTTTAAGAAATTGCTGGAAACGCGGATCCCCATTTCCGAAACGGAAACGGATACGATCCTTGTCCGAAACGCCGTAAAAACGTTTTTGTGCCGTTTCAAAAAATCGGAGACTTTGGATTCGGAATTGGATACGTTTCCAAGGGTTTTTTGTTTTTTTTGGATCTGTTTCCAGATTTAAATCGTGATCAGAATCCACCCTTAAAATGTTAAAACGCATGAAAATTTGTTCAAAAATTTATACAAATAGAAAAAGATAGATGTTCAAAAATATAAACAGAAGGGTTTGATTAATGTCTCCATAAAGAGATTCATTTGAGCGATAATTCTCAGTTTGGTCAAAGTTTTGTTAATTGTCATTGGTTTTGCTCTTGATTTCTTAAATCCCTCCAATATAACAAATCTTCTCTAGCCAATCTTTTGCCTGCATATAGTCAAGAGACCAAGCTGACATTGAGAAGATTGAAATGTTCAAATCGGTCTTGACAGAATATCCCAATGATCCCATGGGCCTTTTAATTGTCATGCAAGGAAAATAGATACCATCTGCCATGCATGACACGTTCTTTGAAGGAGTTGGACCCGAAAGCACAAAGGTTGTAGCATTTATGATTATATTACTAATGATGATGATAATATGTTGAATGTTATAATAAACGCTAATGATGATGACCAGTGTTGTGAAAATCGCGATTAAATCGCGACTTTTTCACCTTGCCCATCAAATCGCGATTTTTTCTTTAAAAATCGTGGGGGGTCGGGGCAGCACGATTTTATAAACTTTTAACTTTAGATATTAAAAAAATTGAAAAAAAAAAAAAATTATTTTTGTACCAAACGATTTTTTCCCGATTTTTTCCGATTTTTTCCGATTCGTTCCCCGCGCCGATTTAATCCCGATCGCGATTTTCACAACATTGATGATGACAATGTTTACGCTGAACTGATGATGATGATGATTTGTTTATGTTGAATTCATGATGATGATTATGTATTTTTAGATATAAAATCTAGATTCTAAAAGACGAATGGTAATATATATATATATATATGCTGTTTCCTTGCCGTATCATATCCAGATTTTTTGAAAATTTGTCATATCCGTATCTGTTCCCATATCTGTTCAGTGCAACTTAGATATAGAATGCACATGGCAATGACAAGATCCAAGGAAACACCTTCACATTTTGAGGTTTGGTGGAAAAGAACACTTGGCACCCTACTTGTTGAGGGTTTTAAAGTTGCACCCTCAAGGAAAGGTGACCTTCGAACCCACAAAGATATGAATCGTTCAAACTTCATTCATTTCACAATCAACGGTGGGGAAAGCACCTGCCACAAAATTGTTTGGCAATTAACCTAAAGGGGCTAACCCACCACCCACTCAAAGATATCCATGTGGTGGGGCCCCCTTGATTGACCACAAACATAGGAATATGAAGAGACCAAAGGGGCTTCATGCCAAAAACTTGAATAGGTGAAATGCACGAACAGGTTAAAAAATGACATAGTGGATCAAAGAGAAGAGTTAGGACACCTAGAATGGCACCTGCCTACTAAGTACGTGAAATTCAATCTTATATAACAGCCACAACCCATGAAGAGGACAGTTGTTTCACTTCGCCAATCTCTTCTACAGGACATTCCAATGACAGCCACCAGGAACATACTCAAGAAGAGATTAAACATCTTAAAGAAGGCCCTCCATAAATGAAGGAGAGAACCAAGATGCTCAAGGGCACCATACGACAGCATGACAATGAGCTTAAGTTCCTTGAAGTTAGTTGTGCTGGGACAGCTGCCAATCTTATCCGTGTTGGGAAACAGTTAGAGTTTCTAATGAGGCAGCAAAAGAAACCTACTCTTGAGCTGCAGAACAGCCCTCTTCAGGAGTACACAGACAAGGCTTGCAGTACCATGAATCCACATTTGCATAGTGGGGAGGTGAGTTGGTATGACGAAGAAAGAGCCAACTCTTTCTGATTGTTTTTACAGGTTGACCAAGGTCATGAGATAGAGCTTCAGCATAACAGCATTCCAGTTCAAATTAGAATGGTGCAGCCTAAGCATGGTGGGAATCTTGCTTGTGTTGACATTTATACACGAGGTCTTTTTCAAGGGTTGCTGATAACTAAAGAAGTCACATTCCGTGGGAGGTTATGTACTCTAAAAAAATATCATTCTTGTTGATACTTCTTATTTCAGAAGTCCATTTCAGTTGTAATGGAGAGAGATTATGAGCTGGTATCCCACTGAGTTAGTGATGCTTGGAAAGATACTTCTAGATAGAGGTATAGTGCAGCAGGAGCCCACAGATATTTGGGATGAAAAAACCTCAAATCGGCAGTGGGATCCAGGTTGATCATGCCATCATGTGGCAGAGCTTGACGGGGTGTCCAGGATTCATTTCATGTAGCGATTATTTCTCAGATTCAATCAGGGTGAGATATCACAGGCAGCAGGATCAGATAGATCTTTTGACAGAGTGGCGAGGCGCACTATCGGGTTTATGGAGAGCATGGATGACAATGTTACAGGTATTTTATCTGGGAGACCAACAGCATGCAGAGATTGGGCATTCACTTGGGGATGCAGAATTCAGAGAACAGTTTTGCCTCTAGGTTGAGGGTTGGACACCTATAGGATGATGAGTATACAGTAGAGGACAACGTCATCTGCTTAGTCCCTGAGTCCACACTCAAGGACAAGACTGTGAGAGTGGTCCATGCTTCACTATTGGCAGTGGATCCTGAGGATTGCCACATTTACAGTCAAGTCAAAGTGAGGTTCTATGGAGAGGGCCTCAAGGGTGTTATGCCAGGTGATGAGATGGAGCGTATGACTTGTCAGCAGGACAAGTTGAGGTAGACTTATTGCAGGAGTTAGCTACTCTAGATGCAGAATTAGAGAGTATATTTGTAGGACCTTATAATAGGCCAACCAGCGGTGCAGGGTTCTGATTACATTGATAGAGAATTTGATTGGGTGACCAAGTTTGCACTTCCTTTCCATAGGAGTACAGTTCAGCCCAAGGGACAGGATTGTTTGGCAAGGAAGTGTGCAAGCCCCATGGGATGTCTAGGTATACTTTCAGCAACCAGGATAGCAGGATCTCAAGTGTGCATTTGCAGGATCTTTTCATGTGAGATGGCATTGGTATGACACAGTGTCGGGCATGGTATGGTGAGGATGCTCTAATTAACTTAATCAGATTAAAATGTGGCTATGAGAACAAGATGAACTTTATAAAGTCACATTACTATGTATTTACTTGCCCATGGTATTGGTTCCATGGAATACTTGTCCATGGTATTGCACCCATGGAATACTTACCCATGGTATTGGGATCGCCAAAGATAATAAAAATGAGTTGAAGATCATTCTTTAGGGGTGGATGGATGATTTCTCTTATTTGATTTTGAGCCCTTATGGCTTAAGGAAGGGGTAAAACCCTATCCCTGAGGAAAATTGGTTTTGGTGTTTAAACTATACGCCCTAGCCAATCTAAGGAGGAATTACTGCGGATTTCTCATTAAAGCATATTGATTGTCAAGATAGGTTTGCCACAATTTTGGGGTTTTAATTGTCAGGAGATTTCATTTGTTTTGCATGGTATATTTTATTCATGAGAAGATCTCCATTCTGTATGCAGCGCCGATTTGAAATAAAGAATAGTATAGTGAGGGCTGTGGTTTTCATTGATCCAATAGCCGAGTCATCAGAGCAAACAGTTTTATCTTAGAGATCAATTGTAATAATGAGGGATTTATAAATTGTGAGTAAAACATCATTACTGCAAGAAAGGGCTAGCCTATTAATCTATGGGCGCTAAAAATCTGTCATATGATAGAGGCCAGAGTGCCATATTTCGAAGGAGGCAGTGCTGGTTATCTAGGAGATCGATTATTAAAGGGGCAACTTCTGTAATGGAAGGAGAATCACTCTTGGATAGCAGAATTCTCTCTGGCAGCAAACTTTACTAAATAGCAGCATTCTTTGTCTTAAAACTACAGCCACCTTTTGCCATAGCCAGTACAAGATAAATATATGTTTAAGCAACCCATAATTCACATAATCCACCAACCTGAGTAGCTTTCTTTGCTGGGCAGTCGAATGGTTTATCATTCGCAGCAGGGTAACAAAGAAACTTCAGGTAATTGGAAGCAGAATACCTTAGCTCTGAGGGCCAAATCTTCTTGTGCAGAGACAGCAATCAAACCCAGAGATCCCTATTTTCTACAAGCAAACATTCTCAGGTTTCTATTATATTTTGTAGCCAGATTTGACAGGACAATCTTTCCTTTAGTTTTGATCAAATAAGTGTTGAGTTGAAGTTAGTTTATTTACTGTGCAAATGATGTTGAGGGTTTCTATTTAATTTGCATGCAAAGCATTTGTCAAACTAATGCTACCCTTTTATCTACAGGCAAACTATTTGAATAATATATTTGTAGAAGCAGTTGTTCATAAATTGTTTGACGAAATATTTCAATGAGCTAATGGGCAGTGTAGTGGTTGGATGTATGTTAAGTCTTTGACAGAAGGCTTCAATGAGCATTTTGATTATTGTGCAAGTTTAATTTGGCAGATTTAGGAATTATTCTATTAGTTGATTGGACAATCCCAAGAAAGCGACATTACAGTGGAATCAGAGTTGTGCATCCTGCCAGCCTGAAGGGTTAACAATGAAATCTAGATTGTTTGTTAGAGAAGGAAATCAACTTGGACAGTTGTCTCCATCCAAAGATGTCCTTCTGAGCTTGTTGGAGGAGGTTATAATGCAATTACAAATGGTGGGACAGCCACCTTCTCATTTGACTCTAAAACTATGGTTCTGTTGATTTTTCAAGGCCTTCTAATCTGATAATTTCTTCTAATGATTTCTTAGTTAAATCCTTTTTGTATTCACATTCATCATTAAATAATTACATAGAAGATCTCAACATCTCAACAGTAGAATAAAATAATGACAGTAGGATCATAACGAGAAGAGACGCAAATTTTTACACTGGGAAAACCCTCTTCTAGGGAAAAACACAACAACCTTTTCTTAGAGAAATTATTCAGTTCAACAAGAGATACAATTTGATCTTTTCAATCAAAAACAAGCTCAAACTGACCAGCGATAAAACGCAGGTCAAACCTAGTCAAACAGAGATAAGTAGCCTCAGAAATTTGGTCAACTGTGTCATAGAGAATTTTTGGCTTGCCTCAGAGATTTCGGTTTGCCCAGAGACTTTGGTCTGTCCAGAAATTCAGTCTGGCCATAAACTCTATCTGCCCATAAACTCGATGTAGCCATAAACTCGACCTGCCCATAAACTTTATCTGTTATCCCCCTCCCCTTCTCATGAACAGAAGAATATGTATATGAAAGAGTGATCTGAATTGGTGTGCAAATGAGGAAAATAAGTTGCTTTTATATAGTAAATCAATGAGCCTGAATAGGTGTGTCAAAGGGTCAAGCCAACTTGAACCTTTGGAGCTGGCCAACTTGATTTTGGAGGCAAGAATAATTTGAATTTCAAAAATTCAATTTTTCCTCGTTTGAAGCCGACTTGTAGTGTACATTAATATTTATCTTTTCTTTCATATTTTGAGGGCTAAATCAATTTATGAAGACCAACCATAGCTACAAAAAATTCAACACTCCCTCTTAGCTAGGGAGGTATTCATAATAACTTCTTCAGATGATCTCTTGTTGAAAAAATTTATCAATCCCAAGAGAAGGTTGAAAGAGCTTGCTATGTTGATGAATCCATCCACCTCGTGTTTTATTATAGAACCACGTGGAAAGCATCCTGCATCAGCATCATGTTCAACAAGTCGCCACTTGGAGCAAAGTCACCAGTTATCCAAGTCGTCACTTGGAACTTGGTCAACACCTATGACATGGTGAAACCCTGGGCTATTACCATTCATGCATGCCAATTGAATGGTAATTCTCTTGCCCGATGCTAAAGGCTCTCACATACCCACCTAGGGAGCACTTTGGGCCTTGATGCTCTCTAGGTCATTCACCCTAGCCATATTACATGGCCCCCAGTCAATATCCTGACCTAGGGAGAATGTCTACCCCTTGATGTTACAACATCAACACTCCCTCTAACTGGGGGAAGCATTCTCAACTACTCTACACTTGTCCCTAAATGTACAAACTTCACCCTGGGACAGAGGGGCTTTGTGAGAATGTCAGCATCATGCTCAGCTATAAAAAAATAAAATGCATTGGAGCCTCATTGCTCCCTTTTGTACCAAGTCTTAGATATAGTGGTACTCAATGTGCTTTGACCTACCATCACGGTTGTCACCTATACCAAATTAAACAACCCCGCAAGTAGCTTACACTTGCTTCACAATTCGCCAAACTAGCTGCAATATGTGAGTGTGACAGATGTCTGCTTCTTGCCCAAGCAGAATCAAAACTTAATCATCATCCTGATGTGCTCTTCCTGTCTTCAACACTCTTTTCCCAATCTGAATATGTATATCCCTGCAGTTGTACTTCATCATCTTAGGCATATCTCAATCCAGATCCAAGTGTACCATGTCGGTACCTAAACACATGTGCCACAGCTACTTTCCAATCACCCCGACTAGGTGTTCACTGTTGACACTAAAACAAATCTTGTTGTGGCAATCCTGGTTGCTCCCTCTACCACTCAATGTCTTCAGATTCATAACCATGGGAGTGGTCATGGATTGGTTGTCTATTATCCCAAATCTTTTAAGGATACTCTTCTTCCTTTGACCAAGGAAGATTTCACCCGACTTCTGTCACACTTCTAATCCCAAGAAGTAATGTACCCAACCAAGATCCTCATCTCAAACTCAGAGGTCAACTTCCTCTGACACTAAAGCAAGGCTTTACTACTCCCTCTATCACGAAGGCAAATACTCTTCCCATTATTGCTCCCTCTATCACATGAGTCTTATTCCCATTAGAAGCAAGTCATATAATAACAACATCAACCTTGAGCCATCAATCCAAGTATACCAAGTCTTGTACAAAGCCTTCTTTTGCTTGCAAGCATGAGACTCCTTCATGTACATCAAAACCCTGAGGTAGCTCTATGTACACTTTCTTCAATTACTTCATCGAGGAAAAAGGTCTTGACATCCATCTGATGTAACCTTCAACAAAAGCAATAGGGATAATAATTATAACAAAAGTGTACATGACAAGTAGAGTGTGTGCCTCGACATAATCTTCTCCCTCTTTTTGGGAGGATCTTCACAAACCTTGCTTTGTACTTCTCTATGTTGCCATTTGTTGAATGTTAGATCTTTTAGATTTGCTTGGAAGTCACCATTGACTTCTCTTCGACACAATGACATCCTTCAAACTTGTTGGACTGGCAACTCCCTTTGAATTAGGAGCTCTTTCGTTCATTAGGTACGATGATAAATGTCAATACAATTTCTTCCTCTCGAGTGCAAAAACGCTCAAGTCAAGATCTGTGCTTCTTCCTAGGAGAATCCTCTTGACACAAACCTTTCTTCGTTCTTACTAATGCTTCCACTTGTTGCCAGAATCTTGGCTACCTTCACAATATACCTTCAAACCTCATTAGGGGGTAATGGAAGAACAATTATAACCAAGCAAAAGATACAAAGACAAGAGGTTGACCAAATATAAAGTAATAATAATCAAGGAAGAGAAATGTAAAGTACTTATCTTTGAGGATGAAAGGAAATTTGTCAACTCCCTCTTGATCCTTGCTTTCAAGTTTCTTTGCAGAAATCATAGAAATCCATCTGAAAACTCATCATCTTTTATCCTCATCATGAGTTAGGGTTTCTTCACTCAGAGAAATCATAACTTTCAATATTTTAGGTCTAGCTCTGGGGTTTTATCCACAAACCCTGGGGCTTTCTCAATTATATCCTTCGAGATTTTTCTAGGGTTTACAAACCCCAAGACTATCAAATCTTCCAAGAAGGGCTCATAACACAAGTGTTATGACCTCTCTTCTCAACTCCCTTTATTTCTAGAGCAACTTTCTTGAATCAAATCACATTGATCATACTTGAAGGAGAAATTCTGCAATATACTAATCTGTTCTAGCAACAGCTAATGGCATCCTAATATCAGCGACATATCTCAACCAATGTTGTTAAAAGTGCGAGCGGGATTTAATCGGCGCGGGGAAAAAAATGAAAAAATCGGAAAAATCGGGAAAAAAGCGGAAAAAAGCGGG
>APFE031595580.1:0-59362 GCA_000404065.3 Pinus taeda | reverse complement strand
CTCAAGATGCAAATCTTCAACTGCTACTAGACTTAAAATAGTTCTGATTGAAGTCATTTTAACAACAGGAGAAAATATTTCATCAATCAATATCTTTCTTCTATGCAAACCCCTTCACCACAAGTCTATCTTTGTACCTTTGTTTTCCTCCATCCTCTTCCTTCAACTTGTAAACCCATTTATTCTGCAATGTTATTTTACTTGCAGGCAACCTGACTAAGTCCCATGTCTGGTTATGTGCTAAGGAGTTCATATCTTCTTTCATGGCTTTCTCCCACTTCTTCCTGGTTTCTATCTACACTGCTTCTTCATAACATTCTAGTTCACCAGAAGCAGTCAACAATACATAATATGATGAAGGAGAGTATCGTTCAAGGGGTCTACTTATCCTGGTAGATCTTCTAACACCACTTTCAGGTGTTTGAGGTGCTTGTTGCGGTTGTGGTTGTTGTTCTAGTCGTTGATAATTATGATTTTCAAGCACCATCACTTTTCTTGTGATATCGTCAAGCACTATGTATTCTCTGTTTTCTTTTTCCTGTTTCTTTTCCTACAGCTGATCCTTATACAAATCCTTTTCATTAAATATTACACCTCTTCTCCTAATGATTTTATGTTTTTCATAATCATAAAAGCGATAACCAAAATCATTAACACCATATCCAATAAAGGTACATTTCTTTGATTTTGCCTCAATCTTTGTTCTATTTTCTTTATTAATGTGGACAAAGGCTCCACAACCAAAAGTCTTTAAAAAAGAGTAGTTTACCTTTTGACCTGTACATGCCTCCTCTGGAATACCACCATCCAAGGAACTTGAATGCCCTCTGTTTATTAGATAAATAGCAGTATCTACGACATCTTCCCAAAATTGTAAAGGCAATCCTACATGTAATCTCATGCACCTTGCATGCTCCATGATTGTCCTGTTCATCCTTTCTGACATGCCATTTTCTTGTGGTGTTCCTGGAACTGTCTTCTCTCTACGAATTCCATTCTCTGAGAAATACCTATCAAAATCTTTGCTGCAATATTCACCTCCATTATCTGATCTAAGACACTTCAACATTTTTCTTGTATCATTTTCAACCAAAGCTTTCCATTTCTTGAAAGTATCAAATACATCAGATTTATTTCGAATACAATAAATCTAGGTTTTCCAGGTTGCATCATCAATAAAAGTAGCATAATAATGAAAGCCATCAAGAGATGATACCTGAGCAGGTCCCCATACATTTGTATGCACAAGCTCTAATTTTTCACTCTTGTTTTCTTTCCCAACTCTAAGGAATCTCACTCTTCTATTTTCCATAAACACAATTCTCACAGAATTTTAAATCAACATGCTTCAAACCTAGCAACAAATTTCTTGAGTGAAGAATCTACATCCCCTTCTCACTCATGTGCCCAAACCTATGATGCCACAATGTCATATCTTCTCCTGTAGTGGTTAAAGCATTAACAGAATTAGAAATACCATTGCATAAATACAATGTACCAACCTTTCCTCCTTTCGCTATTACCAAGGATCCTTTAGTGACCTTCCAGGTTTTATCTGTGAAAGTAGTTACGCAGTCTTCACCTCCCAATTGCCCTGTTGAAATCAAATTTTTCTTCAGATCTAGAACATGCCTTACCTCCTTTAATAGCCACTGATTTCCATTTTGCTGTTTTATGAAAACTGTACCCATTCCAACTATTTACAGGGTTTATCATCACCCAATCGAACCTGTCCAAAATCTCCTTGAACATAATCATGAAAATTTTTCTTATCAGGTGTGGCATGGAATGAGGCCCATAAATCTACCACCCATGCATCAATAATATTTTCTAAAGAAAGAACCAAAGCATCTTGCAACACATCACTTGTTACATTTGCTTCATGCTTAGTTTCTTGTTACGCGTCTCCTTCTTTTCCCTTTCGAAACCTGCAGTCTTTCTTCGGGTGTCCTTTCTTCTCACATTTCCAACACACTATCCCCGATCTGGACTTGGATCTGACTTTTCTTGACTTACTGCGATATCCAGGGCTCTTTCCTCTTTCCATTTTTCTTCCCCTAGTCTCTACAATCAAGGCATTACCTAATGTCTCACTGGAGCTTTTCCGTCGCATTTCCTCGCTAAGGATTGCACTGACAACATCATCAAACTTTAAAGTACTAGATCCAGAGACAGAGTTACTAATGGCCATAACTAAACCATTCCAACTTTCTGGCAATGAGCACAAAAATAACAGAGCCCTAACTTCATCATCAAAAGTTACCCGTACAGAACTTAACTGACTTGTAATTGCATTGAAATTATTTAAATGATCAGCAATAGATCCACCTTCTGACATTTTCATATTAAATAAACGCTTCATAAGAAATACCTTATTGGAGGTCGAGGGTTTTTCATATAGTTTGGCCAATGCCGACATTAAACCCTCTGTTGTTGTTTCCTTTGAAATATGAAATGATACTGACGCCGCTAAGCACAGTCGTATTGTTCCAAGTGTCTTTCTGTCAAGAATATCCCATTCTGTGTCTATCATACTCATCGGCTTCTTTGTTTTTCCACTCAATCGTAGGTACAGATCTATCTGATATATATAATCTTCCATCTGCATCTTCCATAGCTGGTAGTTTTGGTCGTTGAATTTTTTGACCCTAAACCTACCATCTTCCGCTATTGCTCCCACTCGAACCAGCAACCTTTCTCTCCTGCGAGTTTATCAGCCAAATAGACCTTTGGCTCTGATACCAATTGTTAGGAAATTATATATTACAGAGCACTGTAACACATAAAATATTGCAGAAATATAAACACAGAAAACGCATAAAACAAGAGAGACATAGATATACCTGGTTCACCCTGTTTGGGCTACGTCCATGAAGAAACAGCCAATCCTTCTTTTTATATTATCTAGCAAACTGAAGAGATACAACCTACAACAGATCCGTTGTAACACCCTCTTCGCTCTCAATCTCCTCTCTCTTCCTCACTCAGAATACAGATATACATAGACGCAATACAATTCCCTCATATATAGTGAGGGGTTGCCTTCTAGGGGAAAAACTCTAAAATAAACATAACTTCTACCATCAAATCATCCGCCTAATGAATGGCCCAGATTGACTAGAAATTAATAGACTTTTACAAGGAAATTTTACATCTATTTTTAGCTTCTAGGGCACTACCCCTGAACCCCCACTGGGGGACTACTGGCCCTCGGACCCCCCAGCCGGGGGGGATTGGCCCCCCCGCACCCCCCCCCTGTGTGGAGGGGTGTACAGTCTTCCTGGGGTATACATCTGACTGAAACCTTTGAATACAGAAGATAATCAAGCTCCACACCCAACACATGGCCCTCTGAAAGGTTACTCCTACTTTCATGAGTCTAAAGGGCATCTTAGCATACATAAATGTTCCCCAGGGTGTGGTAAAAGTTGTCTTCTCTTAGTCATCACGATGCACCAATATTTGATTATAGCCTGAGAAAACATCTGACATTGACATCCTTTGTGATCCTACAATGTTTTTAAGTATGTGATCCATCGAAGATGATAATTATCCTTAGTGAGGCTTTACTCAAGTTTTTGAAACGAATACATATCCTGATCTCTCCATTTTTCTTCCTTACATGTACCAAATTAGCCAACCAACTAGAAAACCTCAATGGAAATATGATCTTTACTTCAAACAACTTTTTAATCTCCTTTTCAATCAATGGCAAAAGTAGACGATTAATTCTCTTCATCTTTTGCTTGAAATTTTTTTCATTTTCCTTTATGGGTATTGTATGTTGGATGATACTAGGATCATAACTTTTCAAATCTACATAACTCCATGCAAAGACATCTATGTATCTCTTCATAAAATCAACATATTTTTGTTTTACCTCAAAACAAAGGTACTTGGATAGCTTGACACACTTAGGATTTTCTGCAATACCAAGATTACAAGTTTTGACCTCTTCAACATCAGATTTTATCTTAGGATTCTTGGCTACATCATTTTGATCAAACAATTTTTCAAGAGGAATCATCCCCTTAGGAATACAGTTGTTTTTCAACTGAATGACCTCTGTACTAGATTTGGTTTTAGCAGACATATTATGCTGGTCAACTTGAGTAGTTTCAAACTCTCCTTTCAATTCCAGGAAAATTTTTACTTGTTGATCATTGTCAAATACCTACCAACTTTTTATGTTATCAGGAATGGCTGGCCTATGTCTAATTTCAATCTCATATTTCTAGTTAGAATGAGTTGGAATTGTAAATTGGTTGGTTGAAATAGCTAAGGAATCTGCAATACCATTATGTTCTCTAGGCCTTATTATGAAATTGCGTTCTTCAAAATTTTCCAGTAACTCAAGAATTAAATTTATGTGTGCTCTCATTCTAACATATTTGGCTTAATATGTGCCATTTACTTGTTTGATGACTAACTCATAATCACCAAAAATAGAAATATTTTTAGCACCTAAGTTTTTTAAAGCTTCTAAACCCAAAACCAAAGCTTCATATTCTACCATGTTATTTATTCAATCAAAATTTAACTTGTGAGAGAAAAAATTACTTTCATCTCTTGGGCTAACTATCCAAATTTCAGCACCAGCTCCATCGCTTCTAGCATAACCATCAATGCTCGTTTGCCACCAACCTTCTCTGTCAATTTCTTCAACTTGTTGATTTTATGTTTCATCAATGATTCCATTGAAAAAAATAGAACATCCTAACTATGTTTCCACTGCATAAACTGGGAAATTTTGAGGTTTGTCTTTGTTGCTAACCATATATGCAATTCTAGACTCTCGATATCATATTTTTTCTCACCAAAAATAGGGATAATGGCATAGGACATGTCCATTTGCATGATTCCTTGATTTTAGCATCCCATGATCTAGACAACAACATACCAAACTTTGGCGGAATATCTACTACAATTATGTCCATCACTACAGTTTTAGTAGGGACTTGAGTTAGACCAACCACCACATATTTGATTAAGCCTATACATTGAACTCTCTTAGAATCAAATGAGAATAAATCATTGTAAGGTATGGTTATGTCCAAGCTCAATCTTTCCATGATGACCTTTTGCATTAAATTGTTAGATGCCCATGAATCTAACATAGCATTGTGTAATTTCATGTCATGAATATTTAAACTCACATAGAATGGTGGTACTTATTCATCTTGTTCATCTTCCACTCTTGGCTAAAAATAGTAGGGTGATCTTCTTGCATATTTAGAGTATCAAAGGGTCCAACTTGAGTGTTAAACATTTTCACAGTTTGATTCCTATATTATGTAACCCTTAATATTTCTCCAAAGGGGAGAGCAATATTTATTTTTGAAATCTCATTTTCAAGACTAAAAACTAATTGAGTTTTCTCAATTTCTTTCCCAAGAGCATCCTTCTTTTGTTCAACAGCTTTTGAATCATCTACTTTCTTAGGTTGATTCTTATTAGCAACTACATGAACATTCATATTCCTCAAGTTATATTGTTTTTGCATCTCAAAAATGGCATGTTGATATTCTTTCAGGTATTATTATTGTTTTTCAGTTTCATCAGTACGCATGTCATTGTTGGATTCATCATGCCTTCTTTTGTTAAAACATCCCTATTTCATCCTTATCTAAACAATGTATGATGTCTTCTTGATTTTCTGGCTGCATTTCTTCTTCATCAACTAGATTTTACTGGAAAGGGGGCCTAACTTGCTGATCATTCTAGTTTATTTGTTCCCTTGTTCTCTATTGAATCTGAACTCTTCTAAAATTAGGGTTTCTTATTTGTGTTTCTGGTTGTGCAACAGGAGTATTATTTCCAAGTGTTAGTCTATCCATAAGATTTTCCATGGTTTTCATCATGCTACCAAATTTTACATCCGAAGATGAAGAAAGTTGATCTTCCTCCTTTACTTTTTCTTTCCCAATCTTTGACCTTTTTGCTGTAGCCATGTTAACCTCCACCTTAACAGTTGTTGGGTGTGGAGCCTGATTATCTTCTATATTCAAAGGTCTCAGCTGAATGTATACCCCAGGAAGATTGTACACTCCTCCACACGGGGGGGTGCGGGGGGGACTTGTCCCAGTCCCCTGGTGAGGGTTCGGGGGCAGTGCCCCCAAAGCTAAAAACAAATGTAAAATTGCCTTGTAAAAGTCTAGTAATTTCTAATCAATCTTGGCCATTCATTAGGCGAATGATCTGATGGTAGAAGTTATGTTTAATTTAGGGTTTTTTGCCCTAGAAGGCAACCCCTCACTATATATGAGGGAATTGTATTGCATCTATGTATATTTGAAGATCTGTATTCTAAGTGAGGAAGAGAGAGGAGATTGAGAGCGAAGAGGGAGTTACACCAGATCCGATGTAGGTTGTATCTCTTCAGTTTGCTAGATAATATAAAAAGAAGGACTGGTTGTTTCTCCGTGGACGTAGCCCAAACTGGGTGAACCACGTATATCTGTGTCTCTCTTGTTTTATGCATTTTCTGTGTTTATATTTCTCCAATATTTTATGTGTTACATTGCTCTGTAATAGATAATTTTCTAACAACAGCATCATTTTGCATGTCAACCAAAGTGGCATATTCTCTCTATCTTAGCAAAATGGAAATCTGATAACTAAAAGCTTCATCATAATGCAATTTGGCAGCCCCTGGGGGAGGTTTTATATGAGCATGAATGGAATTATACACTTTGTTAAACCTTTTTGTAAAGTCTTGCACTGATTCATTACTTGCTTTCTTTAAATTATTATATTCAGTCAATGCTTGAACAGGATTCACCTTACTTCCCCATTTCCTTAAGAAAGTGTCTTCTAATTGATCCCAGTCTTGTATAATTCTTGAGGTTAAGGCTTTAAACCATTTTCTTACTTCACCAATGAAACTTTGTACAAACAATCTCATCTTAATATTGTCAGCATCCACTTCCTCTAAGTCTATGAAATCATTAAATTGGTCAACATGTTGTTCTGCAGTAATTCCCTCCTCGCCTCCAAAAGTTTTTATTATAGTGTAATATGTAGAAATTCTCATTGTAGATTAATCTAATTATGAAATGTACTAAAGCAAAATACTTAATCTACTTCTACAATCAAACTTGCAGAAGCTTAATCAATTTTGAGCAAGATCAAATAGAACACATATAAAAAAGAAGAAGATTCAATCACACATGAAACACAGAAGAATACTTTGGGGAAAGCCTCAGCTAAAAACCCCGCTATCTTTATTATCATACAAGTGGAAATATCTCAGGATTACAAAAAGTTTAAGCTTTCAAGCTATCCAACTCCTAGTACAATCCCTCACTACTGCTCATAGACAGAATAGACAACACATATGTCTTCCTTCAATCCTCCAAGCCTCCTATTTCCTTGCGCAATTTCTCCTGGGTCCTCCAGCTGCCACCTGTGTGATTCTCACCTCACACACTACTCTAACCTCTGTATTAAATGTACAATCCTCAAGGAATGAATTCCTTCTGCATGCAAGAGATATTCACATGGGAATATTCTAGCAACTGATAGTACATTGTCCTTGCCTTTAATCTCAACTAGTTCTCTATCTGAATTGACATGCATGAGTTATTTATGAGAGAATATTCAGTTATCTGGAGAACACTAGTTGCATGCATGCATGCATTAACTGACTGAACTCGCAATTAATTCCACAAACTGTTTGGAACTAATCTAACTGGACTTAACTCAGTTAACTGAGCTAACTAATTACAACTTAAATACAACTCATCCTTATCTCCTTAATTAAGGGATAACTTCCTCAATTAAAGGGATAACTGTTGCATGTCTTCACAAAGACTTCATGTTTTATTTTATTGAATTAATTAACTCAAGATGAATTAATTAATTATTTTTCAAACAGCCGGTGAGACTAAATTCGAATTTTAATTCAAGGACAAATTAAAATTGGAATATATCTTGAATTGCTATCTATAGCAATGTTATTTTTAGCATTTCTTGTTGCTATTTTCAATGCTCCCTCTCAGCAAGAAAGGGATTATCTGTCACCCTGATCCTGTCTTTGTGGAACTCGAATTTACACTTTGACAATGCCTTAGTCAAAATGTCAGCATCTTGCTCCTCGGTCGAAATATACTGCAACAACATGATCCTCCTCGCCACACAGTCTCTAAGATGATGATACCGAATGTCAATATGCTTGGACCTGTCATGAAATACTGGATTCTCGGAGAGTTTGACAACTTTGATTATCACAATAGATCACAGTTGGATCCATCCTCTGATTAAACAAACCAACTAGAATTTTCCGCATCCAAATGGCCTCACATGCTGCTTGACTTGCAGCCATGTATTTAGCCTCTGATGAGCTAAGTGAAACTGACCTCTATTTCCTACTGTACCAAGAAACTGCAGTTGAACCAAGGTTGAAAATTCCTCTTGATGTGCTCTTCTGATCTGATGGATTCCCTGCCCAATCTACATCTGTGAAGCCCTATAGCTTCACTCCCTCTAACCGTCTATACCATAATCCAAATTGAGATGTGCCTTTGAGGTATCACAAAACATGCTTCACTACCTTCCAAAACAGCTTGGTAGGCTGAACCATAGCTTGACTCAACTGGTTCACCACAAAGCACAAATCCAGTCATTTGTTTACTAAATACATCAATGAACCCACAAGTTGCTGATATACAATAGCCTCTACTACCTCACCTGAAGCAGCATTCTCCTTCCTCTAGTTACCTACTAGAGGAGTCTGCATGGGCTTGCACTTCTCCATGTGGAATCTCCTAAGTATCTCTTTGGCATATTTGCCTTGAGACACAAACACTTCCCCATCCTTTTGCCACACTTCCATGTCTAGAAAGTAGTGCATGAAACCCATGTCTTTCATCTCAAACTCTCTTGCAAGGTCCTCCTTGCAAGACATGATCAACTGATCATCACCTATCAATATCAAATCATCAACATAAAGAACAATTATCAACTGCTTACCTTCCACCATTGTGTGGTACAAGTTCGCATCTGCTTCACTCTTTGTGAAGCCCAACCCGATGAAGTAGTTGTCGATCCTTGTGTACCAAGCATGAGGTGCTTACTTCAGCCCATACAAAGATCTCTTGAGTCGGCACACATGCAACTCACGATCAAAGGTCTCAAAACCTTATGGCTGCTCTATGTACACCTCTTACTCAATCTTGTCATTGAGGAATGTAGTCTTCACATCCATCTGATGGATCTTCCAACCCATCTATGCTGATAGTTCCAACATTGATCAGATAGATGAGTACCTTGCTACAGGAGCAAAAGTCTCATCATAGTCAATCCCCTTAACCTGTGAGAAACCACGGGCAACAAATCTTGCCTTATGTTTCTCCACACTACCATCTGCAGCTTGCTTTACCTTGTAAAGCCAATGGGAACTCACAACTGACTTTTTCTCCGGTCTTGGAACCACATCCCAAACATTGTTCCAGACTTTGGAGTCATACTCCTCCACCATAGCATCAACCCAAATCGGTTGCTACACTACTTCCTCAAAGGAACAAGGCTCAGTCTCAACACATTCCCCAACAAGGGCCATGTATCTAGTGTACCTATCAGGTGACCTCCTCTATCTACGTTGAGAAGATGGTTCTCCCACATTCTCTCTCGCATCTGACAATAATCTGTTAGCTTCTCTCGTGTGCTTCCACCCATCTCTGGAAGACTCTACTTGAGTGGATGTCTCCACTCCTAGAACCTCTACATGCAGCTGCTCCACATCAGTTTGAGGCTCCTCCTCCTTAGGAACCAAAAGTTCCTCCACAACCTATAGTTGGAGCTCCCTCTCAAGGGAGGCTCGCATGGCCTTCTACTCATCAAAATTTAGGTCTTTGTCTACCACTGTCCTCCGACTGGTAGGCAAATACACCTGATAGTTGTGGGGTGTATCAGTGTACCCCATAAGTATCCCCAACTCAGCTGTCGGTGCAAGTTTCTTCCAGGCATCCTTGGTCACATGGAAATATACCGATGAGCTAAAAATCCTGAAGTGACCCACATCTAATCTCTTCCTGGAGAAAGCTTCCTCTGGTGTCTTCATCCCAAGTATGCGATGTGGGCTTCTATTCTGCAAATAGACCGCTATGTTGCATGCCTTAGCCCACAAATGAAGTGGTAGGCCTTGGTCATGCAGCATTATCTGAGTTGTCCCCATAATTGTTCTGTGCTTACTCTCAGCCACCCCATTCTGTCGTGGGTTATGAGGTGCCATCAACTCCCATTTAATTCCTTCTGCTACACAGAAGTCCTTAAACTCTTGAGATACATACTCTCCACCATTGTCACTTCTTAAGGCCCTAATCTTCTTCCCTGATTCTTTCTCAACCAAATCTTTGAACCAAAAAACTTTAAGAAGGTTTGATCCTTCTTCTGAATGAAGTAGATCCAGCATTTATGAGAAAAATAATCAATGAAAATCACATAATACCTTTGTTTCGCAGTGGAGGCTATCGAGAATGGTCCACACACATCTGTATGAACTCGCTCCAAGATTTCTTCAGCTCGACCGTCTCGATCATGAAAGGAAGATTTTGCATACTTACCTAAGGTGCAACCTTTGCATGTGTCCACTTGCTCAAGTTTACCTTTGGGAAGTCCAATAGAAATCTATTGCATTATCTTCAAGGCCCCATGATGCAAGTGGCCTAACCTCCTATGCCATAACTCGCCATTGTCTTGGCTTTGCACCAATTCTGCTTTCAACCTCAATGCAGCACAGTCATCTACCTCCAACTTGTAGAGATTCTTCACTCGAATCTCAATCCTCTTGGTCTGACCCGTGGCTATGTGTCTCAGGAATGCCTTTCCTTTACTGAAGACTACATCATAGCCTTTGTCTTCCAACATTGTGACCGATACCAAGTTCTTCTTTAGTCCAGGCACATACTTTACATCAGTCAAGGTGAGTGGAGCTCCATGCTCCCTCTGAAACACAACTGTACCTTCACCTAAAACACGGTACTTTCCATCATCGCCCATCTCTATGCGCATCTTGAGGTCTTTCTCCTCCAAGGTACTAAATAAAATCTTGTTGTTGGTCATGTGGAATGAGGCTCCACTGTATAGGTACCAAACACAACCCACCATTGATGAAACCATACATGCGATGAGGGTAAAATCCAATTCGAATTGAGAGGCCAGTGCCTCACCTTTTGATCCTTTGGAGGATCCCTTCTTGGATTTCTTCAATGGACAATTAGTTGCATAATGGCCCACCTCGTGACAATTAAAGCATCTCATTTTAGATTTGTCAATCTTCTTCCCACCATGAGAAGAACTCGATTTAGAATGGGAAGCCTTCCCTTTCCCTTTCCTTGCCTTACTGGCTAAGGCTATATTTTCTTCATCATCATGCTTAAATGAAGAACCATCTCTAGTGCTCCTCCTAATCTCCTCTTTCATCAGATCTGACCACAGTCATTCCCAATCCGGAAATTTCTCTCTTCCATTCACTGAGTCCTGGTAGTTATTCCAGCTCTTAGGAAGACCGAGGAGAGCAAGACTCACCATATCATCATTGGGTGTCATTATTCCTACACTTCCAATCTCATCTCTGTAGGTGGTGAGCTTGTTTAGATATGTATAAATAGTGTCGCCCTTTTCACACTTGATTTTCTGAAGCTTGTCCTTGAGCGCTAGTTTCCTCTGGTCGTTATTGTTCTGATATAGGTCCTTCAATGTCTTCCACAATTGAGAACGGAGTCTCCTTCCCATGGAGACTCAAGACAATATGGTCTCAAACTCCCTCCAGAAGAATCCTCCTCGCCTTCGCCACACACTTCTTCCATTCCGCCAATTCTTGGGCATTAGCTGCTATTGGCTTGGGGATTTCTTGATCAATGAAATCCTTCAAACCATTGTCTTCTAATACCGCTTCCATGTGATCCTTCCATGCTATGTAATTCAAGTTTCCATCCAGTGCATACTCGAGTCTCAAGCCATTGAACGCCATTGGTGAACTTTGACGTGTGATAAGAATTCGATTTTGTACCTGCAATCAAGAACTTCAAACTTCAACTTTTCCCTTCTCAGTATGTTGTTCACATCTTTGATCACCTTTGCTCTAATACCATGTATAAATTATCACTGTAGATTAATTTGATTATGCAATGTACTAAAGCAAAATACTTAATCTACTTCTACAATCAAACTTGCAGAAGCTTAATTGATTTTGAGCAAGATCAGACAAAACACATATAACAGAGAAGAAGATTCAATCACACATGAAACACAAAAGAATACTCTAGGGAAAGCCTTAGCTAAAAACCCTACTATTTGTATTATCATACAAGTGTAAATATCTCAGGATTACACAAAGCTTTAGCTCTCAAGCTATCCAGCTCTCAGTACAATCCCTCACTGCTGCTCATAGATAGAGTAGACAACACATATGCCTTCCTTCAGTCCTCCAAGCCTCCTATTTCCTTGTGAAGTTTCTCTTGGGTCCTCTAACCACCACCTGTGTGATTCTCACCTCACACACTGCTCTGACCTCTGTAGTAACTATGCAATCCTCAAGGAATGAATTCCTTTTGCATGCAAGAGATATTCACATGGGAATACTCTAGCAATTGATAGTGCACTGTGCCTACCTTTAATCTCAACTAGGTCTATGTCTGAACTAACATGCATGAGTTATTTATGAGAGAATATTCAGTTATCTAGAGAACACTAGTTGCATGCATGCATGCATTAGCTGACTAAACTCACAATTAGTTCCACAAACTGTTTGGAACTAATCTAATTGGACTTAACTCAGTTAACTGAGACAACTAATTACAACTAAAATACAACTCATCCTTATCTCCTGAATTAAGGGATAACTTCCTCAATCAAAGGGATAATTGTTGCATGTCTTCACAAAGACTTCATGTTTGATTTTCTCCAAATAATTAACTCAAGATGAATTAATTAATTATTTTTCAAACAGCTAGTGAGACTAAATTCAAATTTTAATTCAAGGACAAATTAAAATTGGAATATATCCTGAAATGATATCTATAGAAATGTTATTTTTAGCATTTCTTGTTGCTATTTTCAGCAGAATATCCTTGTGGTCGGTCATGAAGTTGAGCAGGTAAGACAACAGGAGCATATATGGCAGGGCCTATAGGATGTGGAGGAGGAGGAACTCCTGCCATTGTAGAAATAACAATAGTAGATGTACTAGCAGAAACTACAACGGGTGTGGTAATTATCAAACTATTATGAGTGGTAGTGAAAGCAGATGTGATTGAAGGAAAATGAGTTATAGGGATCTTCAACTCAAGAAAAAAGAACTCCAGTCAAGTAAAGGGATACCAACTCTTCTTATCAATAAGAATTCAAAAGGATCAAACTCTTTTAGTTTTTCTAAAGGCTCATGTTCTAATGACAATTCTGATGTGACAGTTTCCCAAAACCTTTCTTTATCTTCTTTGGAAACAATAGTTGTGGTGTCTACCCCTAATCCTTTTAGATCTAGGAAAATTTCTACTAATTCATTTTCTTATTTAGATCCAAAAAGTTTTTGCTCAAACTTTTTGTCAAATTTTATGTCTTCGAAACTTTGAACACCTCTAGGGGGTAATGATGGAGACCTAAAGAGATGTGGAGTACCTGATTTTTATAAGCTACCAATTCCTTTGAGAATTTTCTCTAGATCATCAACTATCTTTGGTGGATTTGGATCTGGATTTCTCCTTGTGTAAATCTTCTTGGGAGCCACCTTTAAGCAGAAAAAGTCAATCAAGTCATCAAGGTAGAAGTATAGCCTTGAAATGTTTGATCTCCTGCTACCTTCAAGAGCTCATCTACTTTGACAAGAATCACCCAGGATATTAAAACTTTCGACCTCCTGGCAGACGCACCAAATGTTATCACTGAGCTAACAGATTTGGGCTATGTCAACCTTCAACCCAACATAACTATTTCAAACCACTTTGACTCGAAGTTAGCCCTTCCATTCTAAGAGGAGTCTCTCAAAGAACTTACCAATTTCACTTTAATCAACTCAAAACTATAGATGACTAACTCTGATTTATTTTATGTGGTTTTACAATTGAAGGAAAATGTGATGGAACCATTGGGAATGGAGTCAAATAAAAGAAAAGCATGGAAAACAACAATGTTTAATGGAAGATAAGACATTCCTAGCTTTAAAACTGATATCAAATAAACATTCACAGTCATACATAGTAAGTGAAGAAAATTGGAGCACTTTACAGGAATTCCAAGTAATCAAAATACTATGAATACTAATAGCAAAATAGAAAACATGGTAAGAACACATAAATCCATAACATGAATCTCAAGTATATAAACAGAGTTTCTACAATAAATATATTAACTAAATCAAAAGATTACATAGGGTCAACTTCTCACATTATCGATCAACCCCTTCAAAGTTAAGAAACTACAAATATATAGAGTAAGACCACCATCATATCATTAATTACAAAAATTTTCCACTTGGGCTAGATTCGATCAAACAGTTTTGAGACCTTATCCTACTTGACACCTATTGGGAAATCTTAGGGATTTATTTTTTTCACAATTTGAATACAAGTAGGACTCTTTCAACATTAATGAACTCAACTGAATTCTGTTGATAGGGCTTATTGAACCAAACTGATTTTCTAAATAAGTTGGGGCTAATGATGTGTCTCATGCCACGTGGATGTTGACTTGGTTGACTTGCTGACCTATCGCCCTGAAAAGTAGGAGTTGATGTGGACACCTTTTATGACCTGTAATCCACCTAGATTCCTGGTTGTTTAATGTCCAAAAACTTCAAAAATGTAGAAAAACATAGTTCTAACAGTTTCGTAGCAGAAAAAACAGATTCTTCAACAGTATCGTAGCAAACTTCAGTAGCAAATTCAAAAAAACACCTTTATGTTGGCCCTCTGCTCTTTTTGCAATTTGTAAGGTTTTCCTTGATGTTTTTAAGCTAAATACCTGCCCTTAGAACTCCCTTTTCTATGCTTTTAGTTTTCCTTCTCATCCATGAAAAGCTACAGTAGCTTCGTAGCAAATTTTCAGCTTCACTATGGGGAGTTTTTACGAAATTTCAAAATTCTGAGTTTTTTTTTTCATGGTTTCTAGTGCCTCCTTATTACTTATAATACCTTTTTCAACTATACATAAGGCTGATTTTACTAGTTAATCGTAGTAAAGACAAAATTGAAAGTTTTACCATATTCAAGGAGTAGCATCTATTTCAGCAATAATCTTGAAATTTCTCTTTTTGAGCTCAACTTTGATCATTTCAATTTCAATTTCTAATGCTATGACTTGTCCCTGTAACCTCTTCATGTTTTCTTGTAGCCAGTTGTTCCTTTTGTACATGTGTTTCAACATCTTGTGCAAAGGCAAAGTCCTCTTTATAATCCTTTTGGATTTATCTGCAGTTTCATCATAGAAATCTATCTGCTTTGACACCTATTTTTGCCACTCCTCAAACTCAAGTTTGGAATTAATAACTTCTTGTCTAGCCTCTCTCAATTGTTCTTGCAAAACCTCTATTTCACTTTTTCCTTGTACAACCTCCTTGCCTTTCTTTTTCTTTGTTGACTCTGTTTTTTCCAAAGGCACTTCTGGCCAGCTTGCTTCATTGACCTTGTAACAAGTTTCCTTGGCCTAAAGATGCAACCATGTTCTTCTTGTGACAAGTCTAGCTTCTTAACCCTCTTACTCTTCTTCTTAGTTTCAGTCTTAGTCACTTCTATACGCTGCTCAATTGGACTTTCTTCAATCTCAATAGCCTCTAGGATATTAGTTAGCTTACCCTTCCTTTTACTTCATTCTTTACTCGATTCTTTACTCTGTCTTATGGTCATCCTCCACTTGGTGCTTGTGGAAGCCTTTACTATAGGTTTTTCTGCCTCTGTTGTTGCTCTGCCTCTAGTTGTTGCTCTTCTCTGGGGGTTGTTGATTTACATTTAGGAGTTCTCATAGAGGGGGTGGCAGTATCTAACTCATAACCACTCAAGAATAAGAAGATAAGCCAATCTTTGTTAACCTATTTATCTCTTGTACAACCAATAGTTTAATGAGGCCATGGTGAAAAACAGAGGTGTCACTTGCATCAAGTTTGGCTTGGACCTTGTCTGTCATCTTTCCCAAACTTCTAAACAGATAAAATGTAATGTCTAGAGGCTACTTACCCGTGAAATGAAGTAGCAATCTGAAATGATATTGATGCGCTATGTTAAAGCTACCTTCACATGTGAAATATTTCTAGATGACCATTAAGAGCTTGGAAAATTTTTCTAAGGCAAGTCCCGGGAATGGCTGTAGTCATATCAATCCTTTTGTGTTCCACCTTGAGAAATTCATCACATTTTTGTAGCTTGATCTTCTGAACTTTAAATCACATTTCTCCTGACCTAGGGATCTTTGTAGCATGCGCAATTGCGTTAGGGGACACTGCAAAGTTTAGAAGGCCAACTTTCGTTTCTATTCCAGTGAAGTTTACAACAAAATATTTGGAAATCTATACATAGAAACCCTGTAGCTTTTGGCAAAATCATAGGCATCCTACAATGGCAAACGCTTGAACGAAGGTAGGGTCTTCCTCCAACAATTTCATGTCCAAGTCTCATAACATACCATTGAACCTCCTTTATACTATTGTATATGTGCCATGGTTGCACATGTAAGGCTCTTCTTTGTCACTTTCTTGCCACTTGCGAATCAACCTAGAGATATCTAGACAACAGTGGACTTTAACCTATATAAAGCAAGTTCGGTGTGAGAGACAACAAACCAACTCCTATGACAGCATGAAGCTTATGACAGCAAAGAAAAATATAAAAAAACAAGTTAGCAGCAAGAAGATAAATGGTGTGAATATATAGGGAAGATGGACAAAAGACTAGTAAAGTGCATCCGTGACTCACCATAAGACTAACCAATCAAACTTTTCAAACAAAATGAATCGTTACTTCACTGTTAAGCACAGTTGTGTACTTCATCGCAATTCCATAGCGAGATAGGTATTCGAAGAGATGGATTCGCTATGGAAGTGTCAGGAACTTTCATAGCAAACCCTCAGTTTATCTAACTGGAGTTGATACAGATTTCTGTAAAACTAACAAAATTCCAATGATGAAAAAATAAGCTTGACACATATGGGAGTTTGGAAATGAACCTTTATGATTGACCCTTTTTGAGCTTATATGTACCCCACATCATGACATGGTGACCAAAAACCCTATGATCATGAACTTTATTTTGAGAAAAATTGAAAACCCTAGTTAATTTGACCAACAGACTTCACAAACTATTGTTAGGTGTTGTCATAGATAACAGATTTTCCCTAAACTCCAATCTCAACTAAGTATTTCTCTGATTTGACATGCATGACTTAATTATCAGTGAATCTTCAGTTTACTGGTTGAGCAGTACTAGTTATAGCCCACTACTGCAAGTTACACCCCACTGCTGGATCTCCCACTAATTCCTCCATCAGTTGGAACCAGTTTAACTAAATTTAACACAGATAAATTGAATTAAATAATTACAACTCAAAATAAATCAACCTCGGCCCCTAAAATTTAGGAACCACTCTACATAGTTCTAGATAGACTCCCAACTCGAATTAGTTGAGCCAACTAAGTCAAATTAATTTGGTTAACTATTACAAGTTGCTATGAGAATTAGAATTACAATTTATTTCCTAATTTATTTCAAGGACGGAATTAAATTAGGATTTTCATTGTTGCATTTTTCAACACTCCCTCTCAACAAGAAAGGGATTATCTACTACCTCGATCTTACCTCTGTGAAACTCGAATTTTGAACTTGACAATGCCTTTGTTAAAATATTTGCATCATGCTCCTTTGTAGTAATGTATTCCAACAACATGATTCTCCTCTGCAATCAAAGATGTCCTTATGCAATTGGTGGTATCATGGAATTGGGATGTATTTGGTCTAAGCAAACAACCAAGATCTAAATTTCATAGAGGCACTATTATATTTGTGCTAATAATAATAGAGTGTCATATTTTCTATATTTATATCTCAATCAACTTATGAAAAAGAATTCAATTAATTTATATCAACCATGTTTACTAATATAGCTATGCAAGTAAATCACTCCTATTACAAAAGAAAGTCTAATTATTTCTCTTAGTGTATGGTTTGGGAGTTTACACGCATGTGAAACCTTCTATGCATATGTTATGCAGGAAACTTATGGTTTCTTCGTGATTTGTGTATTGGTTTTCTTGACTTTGGTATCACTGGCTATATCTCTCCCAAGACATGCAATGTGATGGAGGAGAAAAGGGTTGTGATACTATATCAAATGTTGTGATGCAATGGGTGTTATGTTTAAACATTGCAATGGAGATATATATCAGTGTTGTGATGGAGGTTATTCCATACAACAATTTAATATAGACAAATACGTCTAAAATTTAGTGGTTGTTTATTTATTTTCCCTCCTATTGTGATCAGTGATAGAATGGAGTAAGTGGATAAGTATTAATGTAGAGTCAATGGTCATTACAATTGGTCAAAGAGATTATGCATATATTATTATGAGAATAATATGGCATGTTTAGAGGGGCGTTAAATAGTGCGATGTATATTATATTAAAGGGATGTTATAATATCATGTCAAAGGCCATGATATCATCGTTTCAAAGGCAGTGATGAAGGTTGTATATAATGTTGTGATAATACTAATTCATAATACTAATTCACAACCAACAATAACAAACTCTTCCCTTGGACCAAAATTTTGCCCTGCAGATTTTGGTTATAATAGGTTGAAAAGGAAGAAATTTGAATTTTTGAAAAGTAGAATTTTTGGCTCCAAAAAGATCCAAGTCGACCTCCTCTTAATCAAGTCGGCCCCATCAATAATTTAGGTCAATTCTAACAAAGTCACACCCATTTGTTCCAATCAAACTTGTACAAAGGTACCACTTCATCCTTCTCAAGGCCAAGAACTTACATCATCTAAGCCAATTCATATATGTTTTATTCATGAGTATTTTGGACGGTCTAATGCAAGAAAAGGGAAAGGAAAAATATGAGGATCTGAGGCAAGCGTATGAAGTTATGAGGAAGAAAGAAGAGGTAATATATGAGGCCATCAAAAGGGCTCCTCTGAGGCAGTAAAGAAGGTCATCTTTGTGGCCAATTAAAGGCCTATTATGAGCCAGCGAAGTGTCACCTACGAGGGCTAGAAAAGAAACATTTTTTAGGATAGAACAAAGCATGTTTCTTGTGCCAGATTGACTTGAATAGGAGGATGGACCATGGACTGGGTTTTACCTAGTTATTGACTAAGATGTATCTCTGTTAGATTGAAGATTTCTCTATTGAAAAGGTTGCTAAGTTTTTTCCAGTGTGGGTTTTCCCAAGGTAAAATATTGTGTTCTTATGTGTTTGTCTCTTTATGACCTTTATGGGATATTGTTATTGTTGAAGCTCACTGTATAATTATTTTATGATGAATAATGAACATAAGCTAAGATTTCTCTATGAAATAATGATAAGAAATAATTATTAAATTGGAGAACTATTGAAAAATCAACATGGTATCAGATCTATGGTGGAAGAGAAACCCTAAGTCATCTTTTGTTTCAAACTACCCTAGTTAAAATGAAGCCAAGTTAACTTATCTCTCTAATATCATTTCATTAGGTCGAAGTTACTTTAGGTCTCTCCGGAAAAACCTCAGTAGGATGAAGGATTATTATTTTCACAGTTTTATAGAGGTATGAATTTAATCTCAGACTGAGCCTTTATACAAGGCTTGTTATATAGATCAAAAATCTTCAGAAGATCCAAAATTAACCTCAAGAAGGTCGAAGCCCTAAACCTTATACTATACAAGTCATGTTTTAAAAAGATCAGTTTATTTTGTTTATGAGGATAAAATTTCACAGTCCATCAAAAGTCTCTAGGATGAGGAATACCTTTGTTTCAGGATTGAAAGCTTAAGACTACCATTTTAGTAGGTCGAAATGTTATTGTTATCACAATTTAATAACTAGTCAAAGGTCAAAATTTATCTTAGAGAGTTACAAGTAAGTATCGGGATTATTAATAGAGGACAAGTAACTTCAAAGGATCCAAAATTACCACAATCTCCATGTTATTGAAGCATACCTTATTTACAAAGATTATAGCCTTGATATCAGATTTTGTGACCCAAAAGTCTAAAAAAGAAAGTCTTCTCTATGCCTCTGAAGAAGTTGAATCCTTATATTCATTCAAAATTCAATCTAATGTCAACTTAAAAATATCTCAATTCTATACATAAAATAAGGTTATGAGACATAAATGAAATACATTGCAAGGAGCCGACCTAATATCCCTTTGAAGAAAACAACCCAAAGAAATTTTAAAGGAACCTTAGTGATAAATAAAGGATTGATTTGGTATGTATTTTTATGGTCCTCATAAACCTATTTTGCATTATTGCCTAAGCTAAATGATCTTGTTTTCATGTGAATACACTACAATAAAAAGGACTAGTAGACCAAATACCAAAGTTGAAATAAAATTTGAAGTTTGAAATGTGATGTATGTATGCTTATAATTCTAAAGTCTCATTGATCCTTTTGGAATCTTTGTCTTGACATGACTTGTGTAGGATTCCTATCTCTTGAAGATTGAAAAAATTCATTATATCATTAAGAAACCCTTGAGGACAAACATGAAGGAGTCCATCCTTTGATAAACGGATATGGCAAGGAGAAATGACATTATTGTTGTGGATCAACATAGTCACATAAGTAAAATATGTGACCTATTTTCATGAATCGAAAAATTGATGTATGATGATGTTGTATTATGTATAGATGCAACATATAAAATGACTAAGAACAATAAATATTTCATGCACTATAGAGACTCAGTTTTGAAAGAAAATTAAAGGAGATCATTGTCACGAGTATAAAGCACATATTAATAAAAGAAGTTTGCTTTAGTGAAAAGAGGTTGAGTCCCTCTTCAAGTTTAAAAGTTCAAGTCAGTTGCATATCTAGCAAGCCAGGCATATTGGATTAAATGAACCTATTATTGTTAGGATCTGAGCCTCTTAAAGAATCAATGCCATGTGTGCTACTATGGAAAACCTTACTTCTTATATAAATTCTTGGATATTGAAATATATTAAAGAAGTTGAGTTAGTTGGTTTGGTGAAATCAAGGATGATTATTAATTGTTTAAAGAATTTCATCACATGTGTAAATTGAGTCTATGGTCTTGGATATTTGGATAACTAGGGTTTTAAACCCTAGAATACTAAATGGGCTTGAATAAGAAAACTCTAGGGACTATGAATAAAACCCTAGAATTGGACATTTCCATTGAAAGTAGAAACCCTATATCTTACCAGAAAGGAATGCATTGATGATGATGATGATGTGGATGAAGCTGATAAAGTTGCAGATGGATGCAAGAAGTCCAAATATCAAGAGGGAGTTGACATTCTTCTCAAAATAATGAAGGCTACCAAGGCTCAAATAGCAGAAGGAAGAACAAAGAAAAGTTGTGACAAGAAGACTCTCCCAGAAATACGGATTTGATAAGAGATATTGTACTAGTTGAGATCTAGACTCAGAGGGAGTAGACAAATCAACATTATTGAAGTATGCCTTGATATATGCCAAAAAGAAGTCAGTGGTAACTTCCAAGATTAATTATTCAGTAAATGGCAACTTGAATAGAAGTGCAAAGTGAAGGATTACCTTAATAAGAGGGAGAAGACTATGAAGGGACATCATGTTAGGTACACTGTTGTTAAAATTTTATTATCTTTATGATTTATGTTGAAGACTACATTAGATGGATGGAGAGATTGACTTCCTTGATGAAAGAAGAAGTGTACATAAGAGATACCTCAAGCTTGTGAGGTACATGATGAAGTCTTATACCTGTAAGAAGAAAGAAGGATTTAAATAGGATCCTCAAGATTTTATACACGTGGATAGATGGATCAAGGTTGATCCTATATGATTTGTTTGTCTAACAAAAGCAAAAGAACTCATATGTCAGAGGGAGCAACATTGACCGAAAATATTTGTTTCAGAAAAAGAAGGATTTCTCGAGAACCCTTGCTTCAGCCTCAAAGGGAGTTAATTTTTGAATTCAAAGTAAAATATTTTGACTAGATAGTCGATGCACTTTAATAGCATCAGTGGCAGAGGGAGAAACCCAGTTTTCCATGATAGGATTTGTTCCAGAAAGAACACCCAATTAAGGTAACATGAAAATAACCAAGGAGATGGATCGAGACAAGGAAGCAAACTAGTTTATGATCAATCGAAGACATGTGGCTCAACATATGTTGGAGTACCATCATGGTATGGTTAGTCATGGTAATTTTAGTTATGATTTGAGACGTTACTAAAACAATGATGTACAGTTGCAAGGATATACAAATTCTAACCAGGTAGGGAGTGCAGATGATATGAACAGTACTTTATGAAGATGCATTAGTTTGATCTCTTCTATGATTTCTTGAAAAAGTAAGAAGAGTAAATTCATCACACTCAGCACTATAGAAGTAGAATACATCGTAGCCCATGAAATTTGTACTGAAGCAGTGTGGCTTCAAAAGCTACAAGGATTCATAAACTCAAATTGAGCGAGTGTTGAAGATAGAGTAAGTTTGTATACCGCTTCAGTTTGGGCTTCGATCTTCTAACAACCCTTGGTTAAAAGTTCATGTAATAAAAGTTAATAAAGGAAAATAAGACCACGGTTAAGGGACATGTATTCCAAGTTGAATGTTGGGCAAAACATCCTAGTGTGGGTGTTCATTTCGGTTATTACGGGTAAGGAAATTGGCAAAGTAAATGTCAAAGGATTTGGAAGGGGAAAATGGCATTTTTGGCACATTTATTTATGAAAATAAAGGAAAATAGGAGAAAAGGAAGGTGAAAGATCACAGGTTGCATGTGAGGAGGAAATTAAAGGAAAATAATGGAAAATGAAGAAAATAGAGGCCTCGTTGATAAAAAGGCTTATGAGGATCATTTGGCAAGATTTTGCTCATCTTTGGAGAAAGGAAGGGAAAAGAAAGCAAACGAAGGACAAGGAAAAGAAAGGAAAGGAAAGAGAAAGCAATGAGGAATAGGATCAAGCGGCTTCAATAGGAATACTTGCAAGTAACATATTTCATGTGTGATTTCCTAGTTGGTTTTGACATGCATGACTTTTCATGTTGGTATATGGTTCTCTTGTTGTCAATGGCATGGCTTTGCCACAGTGGTTTTCAACCTTGCCTTGCCTTTTTCCATATAACAATGGTGTGATGGGATCATTTTCTCAATTTTGAGCTTTGGAATTGTCGGATGTTTTCGGAATCTGGGGCAAAGGTGGTCTCAAGAAAATTCCCAAAGGCCTAGGAATCCCTTGACTGGTTTTGGCGAGATACGTGGTGAAGCCTAAGGGTAGTGTCTCGGTTTAGGGCCTACTGATACAGTGTGGATTACAGTAAATCCTAAGAGACTGGTGTATCGGTTTAGGGCCTAGTGATCTGGTGTTGATTCCGGTAAAGCCTAACAGACAAGGAGATGGAAAATTCCTTAAGGATAGTGATGGAGTCAAGAGGCATTCCAAGCTCGGTTTGGTTTTGTGATCTCAGTGTCAGTTTTGGTGAGATCACAGTTTGGTGATGGTGGAGGTGGCTTAACCTCTGGATTCCCTTGGTTGTTTTTTCATTGGTTTATCCATGAGATCCCACATTCATGATTGGAATATGGCATAGGGGTGACTGGATGAAAGAAATATTTGGTTCAGCCATGTCTATGATTATGTGGTACATGGAAGTCTCGAACCTGGTCGGATCTTGCCTATGTTTAATAAAAGCTAATTTCTCTTGCTTTTGTACTTGTTTGTATGTGGCTTTAATTGTTGTTATCTCTTTGTTATTTACACGGTTTAATGTCAGTTATAAGCATGGTTATATGACTGGTTATCGTCATGGTTATTTGATGTATTTACTTGTAACTGAAAGGATAATGGATGCAAGACCTAATTGATGTCAAAACAGTTAAGGGAAGAGGTTGGTGATCCTTCTTGTCAAGTCTCATATGAGTTATCAGTCATCTATGCTCTGTCTTGTATTCATTTCCTATAGATTGCATTGATGCCAAGTGTTTGAAAAAAATGTCAGTCCTGATTGGGGATGGTCAGGCCTAGCCCTGAAGTCAGTTTTTGATTTGTAATTCTTATGATCATGTAATTTATAGATTCTGAAAGCTACAAGGGTTTCTATGTAGTGACCTAGATTTTGGGCTTGAAAAGTGGCACAAATCTCGGAGTCACAGGCACAGGTCTAGGGAGAAAATTCCCCGGAAGCATGCATATTCATGCTATGTGTGAATTCGAAGGTTTTCAAATGCACCCTTGTCCATATCAAGGGATAATTCGGGTGTCTAGAGGTCTAAAAGCTCAGTGGGACCCAGGGGTTGGTTGGGGAAATGAATGGGATACATTCTGGGAGTCCTGTAGAATGCTAGAAGGTTTGGTATGGTGTGTTTCCGTCGATTCCACTTCCTTAACTAACACATAGGGAGTGGAATCATATCATAGTTTTTTCTCAGCACATGTTTACCCTTGTTGGTTGATTACTTGGGTAGATGTGGGAGGAGGGTGTTACAAAGTGGTATCAGAGCATGGTTCACCCCTTCGACTGGATGGGCGGTGTGTTGGTCATGCATTCATGTCGGTTGCATACGTTTTCCTTATGCTTGTAGTCCATGTGCTTGTTTCATTTGCATGGTGTTGATCATGGTTGTAGTGATGTCACATGTGAAGGTTGATGGTGTTGTTGTGGGATGTGTCATCATGAGTGTATGGTTGTATATGCATTTGTTATGCATGTCAGTGTTATATGTCGTTATGCATGCATTTTCATAGTGAAGGTTGTTGTCCATAAGGTCATTGTATGTAATTAGGTCATCAAGATGATATTGGTATGTGATGATGCTTATGTGTTGGCTGAGATAGAGCAGGAGATGCACATCATTAAAGTGAAGTTGCAACAATGGACTTCAGGGTAAGAGCAAATCATCATACAGGTTTGTATGGTGGGCATGCAGGTATGTTGATTAATGTTTGGTATAAGAATTAGGGTTACTTATATGTTTGTCATTCTATTATTATTATGGTTACTTATATGATAAATGTTAGTTGATCAGCATAGTCATATACATGTGTCAGATAGTCATGAATGATAGTAACATGTGGATGTATGCATTGTTATTGTTGTTTTATGATAGTTAACTTGACGATTAGGTTATATGTTGTTGATGAGCATGATATATAACTTGTTGTTGTTATGTGCTAGTAACTTGATTATTAGGGTTATTACATTAAGATGTTTATGTTATATGTATCATACTAATTTGGATTGGTATATGCAAATGGTTAGGGTTATGGCATTCATGTATGAGTTAATATATTGTGATATTATGTCATACTAATCTAGACCAATTTTGCAGATGTGATTATTATGTATCAATGATAACTGTTTATGAGTTTATGATGTGAACATGTTAGCTAGTGACTATTATGGATATCATGAACTTATTTATGTTTGATTTGATATGTCGTGAAGTTATATCATGCTAATCTAGATTGATTGTGCAGACAAGATAGCCTCCCCTAAGATACATTAAGGTATGATTTTACTTATGTCGTATATTTGGTGCTTGAATGTTTGATTATGTCATCTATTTGATATTTGAGTGTTGGTGTCTATTATGTCGTCTATTTGTTGTTGAATGTTTGATTAATCGCATGATATGAATATGTGTCTATAAGATTGCATTAAGAAATGATCTTGTTTTAAGATGGTTTTACTCAAACATATGTGTTGAGATATCTGACATGTACTTGAGTGTAATAGGTGGCAATTGTATCATTATGTCTAATGACTATGAGTTGACTATGGATTATGACATGATTGTTAGACTTGGTGAAGGTTGATTTCCAAGTAATAGATATGTTTCCTTGATATTTGGAACATGTGATCGACATGTGTGAACAGTTGCAGGAAATATGCTTGGTATTAGCATGACAAGGTAATAGTTGATTTGTTTATATAATTATCCATTGGGTGATATGACAGTACATAGTAAGACTCAGTTGTAGCAAGGTAAAGTTAAAATAAAGGAATTGGATGAGAATTCCTTTGGCGATGTTTGGAAACTGCAATTCCAAACGAATGAGTGCTTTGCATACAGGAAGTGTTCTTAACCCTAATTTTTCTGAAATTATGTGGATATGTGCTATATTCATGGACATGTATTTGACAGGTATAACAGTTGGTGTGTAGTTGTAGCTAGATCTGTCAAGGGAATTGGAGTCCCTTGAGACATAGAACAGATGTGTTCAACTACAAGGCAACGTGCTTGGAATAACAAGGTAAGCTAACTGGTATAATGTTATATTTATTTATACACTGAAAATTATGTGTTTATGGTAGTGTGATGCAGGGAGTTGCATGGCAAGAGAGGTTGCCATAAAACCTTGAAGAAGGCTTAGGTTGATCTTTCCCTTGGAAGCATTGGGAACCATGGGATTGAGTAATGGTGTTTGTTGTTAGTCTTGTGATTTTGGTCTTTTGTGATTTGTTGTGCTTGAATTGTGGTTTTGTTTATGTCTGGTGCAAAGCCTTGCCACTTTGTTGTGGTGTCATGTTGTTATTGGTTTTCATGGTCTTCTTCTTGTTTGTTTCTTGTGCTTGCCTTTTAAGTTTTGAGTCTTCGGAATTGGTTGGGAAAAGAGGAAATTTAATGGAGTTCGGGGAGAGTTGTGTGGTACCCAACAGTTGATGTAAGACCTAGATGAAGCTCAATGCATGTATAAGGGTAGTTGAAGGAAGGTGTATGACAACTAGTTGGATTGGTTTGGTCCATTGGTGTAAATGGACGATGGCAAGACAGTCATGAGAAAAGTAATCAGAAAGGGTAAAGTACATGGATTTGAGGCTTTAGGTGCCTTGGCTATGTTGGGAACTGTTGTTTTTAATATTTTGCATGTTGTGCTTGAATAAATGAAGTTCTCTTAACCATGGCCTTATGATATCTAGTAATTATGTTGTGATCATGATTGCTTTATGATGATGTTTATATGTATACATGTATGTATGTATGTAGTTGTCTAATAGGGTCACCACGGATCATTCTTGTGGAGGAATTATTGTCTATGTAGGTGAATGGCATGAAGAGGTTCCTGGTTTATGAGGAATCAAGTGGGAAGAGTAGTCATGACAAACATATGAGGTCAATATCATGTGGATATGAATTGATATTTTATGCTTGTATTATGCCTATGTTTATGTTATGATAGGTATCGTTGAAGGATACATCAGCAGAATGAAAACAATGTGTTTTGTGGCATGCTAGGATAAGCATGGATGGCAAAGAGACACTGGAAGCAAGTCTGCTTGGTAGAGGTAGTATGGTTTTTGATGTGCAGTGCTATTGTTGTGTATATGTTGTGCATGTTGTATATTCAATTATTGTACCTATGGTGATGTGTAATGTTGTATATGTAGTATTGTGTACATATGATGTTGTATGCATGTTGTATATCTAGTGTTGTGTGTATATTACATATGTAGTGCTGGGTATAGATGGTGTTATGTACATGTTGGATATGTAGTGTTGTGTGCATATGGTGTTGTGCACATGTTGGATATGTGGTGTTGTGTACATATGATGCTATGTACATGTTGTATATATAGTGCTATGTGCATATGGTGTTGTGTGCATGTTGTACAAATGGTGTTGTGTGCATGATTGTACATGTGGTGTTGTGTGCACGTAGTGTTGTGTACATGTTGTACATGTGGTGTTGTCTGCATGTCATGCATGTGGTGTTGTGTATATGTGGTGTCATGTACATGTCATGAATGTGGTGTTGTGTACATGTGGTATTATGTACACATTGTACAACTGGTGCGATGTACATATGGAATTGTGTAAATGTTGTGCAGGTGGTGTTGTGTACATGTGATGTTGTGCACATATTATGCAGGTGGTGTTATGTACAAGTGGTACTATGTACATATTGTACATATAGTACTAGTGTACATGTAGTATTGTGCGCATGTCATACATGTTATGTTGTGGGCATGCTTTATTATGTATGTGCGTTGTGTAGTCATGGTATCATGACATGTGTATTCATTGTGTTGTACTCTATGTACCTATATGCATAATGTTGTACATTGGGTGTAGGTGTATGCATTGTGTGGTGGTGTACACCAGATGTGGGTGTATGTATTGTGTTGTGTTGTACACTAGGTATAGGTGTATATGTTGTGTGTCAGGTGTAGGTGCATGTATTGCATGGTGTTGTATGTCGTGTGTGGTTTTATGTGTGTGATGCACACTATGTGTATGTGCACATGGTTGAGGAGAAGGAACTAGGTGTTTGTTGGGTGTCGCAACGGATCTAGAGCGTGTACGAAATAAGGACAAATGTAGAAGCTAAGGATTGATTAAAGGATAAGTATCAGTATTTTATTTCAAGTTTATTATGGATGTGATTTATGATTTTGGTCTATGATGATTACATGTGATCTATGATTCCGGTTTATGATGATTAATTGTGATTTATGATTTTGATCAATGATGGTTGTACATTGAGATAACTTGATGTGATATGTTAATGATTTGGTCAAAGATGCTAATTTGACTTGTTGTGATAGGAAGTGAACATAATTGCAAGTGTACCTTGTTGACGGGACACCAATGAGGTATGATTTGAATTTATTTCAGTTTATTTTGAATACAATGGCAGTTATGTGATTGGTACAGGAAAGCATGGGAAATGCCCAAGTTGGGTGGTTGAAATCGACTACAATAATTAGCAGCATCAGTGAAAGGAATTGAAACAAGCATCAGTGTGCTAGTAATGCACTTCAAGAGTAGGTCCATTGGCCATTGTGGGACACTAGTAACCAATAGTTTCCATTGAGTGCAATGAGCATACTATGATCGGTAGGATGGTTTTGAGGTAGGTATATGCCTTAGTTTTTGACCTTTCGATGCGAGGAAGCCTTGCCAAGGTATGGATCACCCGGGATAGGGGATGTTGGGGAACTTGGAAGGTTAGTGACTGCCTGAAATGGGGTGACGAGATTTCCCGAGGGACTGTGTAGCAAAGGAGGGAAGGCCAGGGATGGATTTCTTTTGGTCATTAGCATTTCCATATGGAATCAGATACATTGGGAGTGTGCCTTGGAACAATGAGTCGGTAATTGTTCACTGAGAGGACAAGTGGTGTTGGATTGTAGCATTGGACATTGGATGAAGATTGGACCTTACAGTGGATTCTAGACTTCTTGGGAAGGACGTGAATCCTAGTATTACATTGAGGGTGGAGGTGTGAACCTCTAGATTCCCTTGTTGTGGATGTAGGTATCATATCCTTTTATTTGTTGGTCGATAAAATGTGCATATGTGTATATGTGTATATTATTGTAAATATTGTATCGGTTGGATTTATAAAGCTCCATAGACAGTATAATTATTTGTTGGATGAAGGAAATGTGTATGTGTGTATATGTGGTCATTAATGTAAATATTGTAATGAGTTATGTTATAAAGCTCCAGTAAGCAGTATGGTTGTTAACTTATCATGTTGTCATGATGTTTTGGCTTTTGAGCAGGTCATTCATTGTAAATACTACAACGAGCTAAGTTATAAAGCTCCATGGGGATTATCTTTGCTTTTCAGTAGTTTTGTCGAGGTCTTGGTGTGGTTTAACATCGAGGATGGTGTTCCCTAAGGGGGAGGGGTTTGTAACAACCCCTGGTTAAAATTTCATGTAATAAAAGTTAATAAAGGAAAAATAAGACCACGATTAAGGGACATGTATTCCAAGATTAATGTTGGGCAAAAAATCCTATTATGGGTGTTCATTTCGGTTATTATGGCTAAGTAAATTGGCAAAGGCAATGAAAAAGGCTATGGAAAGGCAAAATGGCATTTTTGGCACATTTATTTATGAAAATAAAGGAAAATAGGAGAAAAGGAAGGTGAAAGGTCATAGGTTGCATGCAAGGAGTAAATTGAAGGAAAATAATGGAAAATGAAGAAAATAAAGGCCTCATTGATAAAATGGCTTCTAAAGATCAGTTGGCAAGATTTTTCTCAGCTTTAGAGCAAGGAAGGGAAAATAAAGCAAAGGAAGGACAAGGAAAAGAAAGGAAAGAAAAGAGCAAACAAGGAGGAACATGATCAAGCAGCTTTAGCAAGAATACTTGCAGGTAACATATTGCATGTGTGATTTCCTAGCTGGTTTTGACATGCATGGCTTTATATGTTGGTATATGGTTCTCTTGTTACTGGTCCATGGTTTTTCCGGGTTATGATAGTGGTTTTAAACCTTGCCTTGCCTTTTTCTGGATAACAATGGTGTGATGGGATTGTTTTCTCGATTTTAAGCTTTGGAATTTCCAGATGGTTTCGAAATCTAGGGCGAAGGTGGTCTTAAGAAAATTCCCAAAGGCCTAGGAATCCCTCGACTAGTTTTGGTGGGATAAGTTGTAAAGCCTGAGGGTGGGGTCTCAGTTTAGGGCCTAGTGATACGATGTGGATTGCAATAAAGCCTAAGAGACTGGTGTCTCGGTTTAGGGCCTAGTGATCCAGTGTGGATTGCAGTAAATCCTAAGAGACAAGGAGATGGAACATTCCTCATGGATAGTGATGGAGTCTAGAGGCATTCCAAGCTCGGTTTGGTTTTGTGATCTCGGTACCAGTTTTGGTGAGATCACAGTTTGGTGAGGGTGGAGGTGGTTTAACCTCTAAATTCCCTTGGTTGTTTTTGGATTGGTTTATCCATGAGATCCCACATTCATGCTTGGAATATGGCACAAGTGTTATTGGCTAAAAGAAAGATTTGATTCAGCCATGTCTATGGTAAGGTAGTACGTGGATGTCCTGAACCTGGTTGGCTCTTTCCTATGTTTAATAAAAGCTAAGTTCTCTTGCTTTTGTACTTGTTAATATGTGGCTTTAATGGATGTTATCTCATTTTTATTTACATGGTTTAATGTTGGTTATAAGCATGGTTATATGGCTAGTTATAGTCATGGTTATTTCATGTATTTACTTGTAACTGAAAGGATACTAGGTACAAGACCTAATTGATGTCAAAACAATTAAGGGAAGAGGGTGGTGATCCTTATTGTCGAGTCTCATATGAGTTATCAGTAATTTATGCTCTACCTTTTATTCATTTCCTATAGATTGCATTGATGCCAAGTGTTTGATAGAATGTTAAGGTTGGGGATGATTAGGTCTAGTCATGGAGTTAGTTTTATATTTTTAATTCTTTTGGTCATGTAATTTAGGATTCTAAAAGCTACAGAGGTTTATGGGAAATGACTTGGATTTTGGGCTTGAAAAGTGGCATAAATCCCGAAGTCACAAGCATGGGTCTGAGGAGAAAAGTCCCCAGATGCATGCATACCCATGTTCATGCATCCAGAGGTTTCCAAATGCACCCTTGTCCATATATCAAGGGAGCGTCTAGGGATCTAGTGGTCTAAAATCTCAATGGTACCCAAGGGCTAGTTAGGGAAATGATTAGGATGCATTCTAGGAGTCTTGTATCTAGTCCAGAAGGTCTGGTATGGTGTGTTTCCATGAATTCCACTTCCTTAACTAACACAATGGGAGTCGAATCATATCAAAGTAACTTATCATCACATGTTTACCCTGGCTGGTCAGTTACTTGGATAGATGTGGGAGGAGGGTGTTACATATCTCGTGGATGAGCAGGAAGCAAACATATGTTGCACTCAAAGGCCAAGTATGTGCAACATGAATGGAAATTTGTGAAGCAGTATGGCTCCATCTTCTAGGATTGGTTAATTAGGTGCAGGTGACAACACGATAATAGGTCAAGGCATCTTGAGATCTAGTACCAAGATGTGGTACATGAAGAGAATAGTATGTCTCTAATATTATTAAGAAGATTGTCCAAGACAAGCTTGAAGTGATTAAGTATGTCTCTCTCAATAAGAGGGAGTGATGATATAACAACATCAGAGGACAACCATGGTTCTATACGTCTTAGTTGGAGAGACTATTGATCTGATAGCATCATGGAAATACATTCTCCTTGTGTCAAGTATGACCAAATTAGGGAGAATGGTCTAGAAGAGGAAATTCATTCTTCCTGTGTCAATTATATTGACCAGATTAGGAAGAATGGTCCTAGAGGTCTAGGATCACTAAGTTGAGTGGGTTCTTTCAACATCAAGCTCATATTACTCTCTAGATGGGGAGAGTGAAGTCATTTAGCATCATGGCCTAGATTGAGGCCTTTGAATTTGGGACGCGATTACTCAAATGGATTTAGTGTGTCCCTGGGGTTTAACCATGAGTCAAAGATATTGACCAGGATGATGGTGAACTAATACTAGCCTAGGTCAGGAGTACCAACTAGTTGGGTCAATGGTATTGACCAGATTTATGATAACTAGGTGATGCTAAATGTTGTGCCACATGTCAAGAGTACCCACTAGATGGGACAGTGGTACTGACTAGTTGTGGCTACTAGTTGATGCTAACAATGTCATAGATTCCAACTAGTTCATGTTGATATTGATAATGATGTTGAAGATGCCAGAGATGTTAACTAGATGATGTTGACGATGACAGAGATGTTGATTAGATGATGAAGTCAACGATGTCAGAGATGCTGACAAGGTTGATGATGATTTTTTATAATTTTTTCATAGAGAAATTTTGTCAACATGAGAACATCTAGATAGTCATTAGGAATACCTCCCTAGCTAAGATGGAGTATTGAATTCTGTAACTATGGTTTGTCTTCATAATTATTTTTCCTTGATAAATTTTTAATGCATGTTCTTCATGCCTGAATTGAAAGAAAAATATTATAAGGACATGTTCTCCATGTCAATTGAAAAATAAGAAATTTGAATTTTTGAAAAGTAGAATTTTTTACTCCAAAATGAGTCAAGTCAACCTCCTCCTAGTCAAGTTGCCCCCATGAAGAATTCATGTTGGCTCCAGTAAAGTCACACCCATTCTTCCTCCAAGAAAACTTATATAAAGACACCACCTTGTCCTTCTTAAGGCCAAGGACTCACATCATTTGAGGCAATATGGATATGTTCTATTCATGGGTATTTTGGATGGTATGAGATAAGAAAAGAGCAAGGACAAATCCTAGGGTCTAAGGTAGGCATACAAAGTTCTAAGGAAGCAAGCAAAGGTTATCTTTGAGGCCAGTGAAGGCATATTCTGGGGCAACAAATAAGGTCATCTTTGTGGCTAGCGAAAGGCCTTTTATGAGCTAGTGAAGTGTCACCCATGAGGGGTAGCAAAGAAGCATTTCTAAGGAAAGAACAGAGCATGTTTCTTAGGCCAAATTGACTTGACTAGGACGATGGAACATGGACCAAGTTTTACCTAGTTATTAACTAAGTTGTACCTTTATTGAATTGAATATTTCTCTATTAAAAAGATTCTTGGGTTTTCCCCTTATGGGTTTTCCAAGGGTAAAATATTTTGTTCTTGTCTAGTTGTCTCTTTATTATCTTTCTAACATATTTCTACTATTGAAGTTCGATGTATAATTATTTTATGATGAATAATGAACATACGATAAGATTTGTCTAAGAAAGAATCATAAGAAATAATTATCATATTGGAGAACTATTGAAAACTCAATAGACGATAGGGTTCCAATAGGCAACATTTTTCCTTGAGCCCGCTACTTCAGTTGTGCCACTCTGATTATTGGCCCACTGGTGTCGTCCCTCACCACAAGATTTACTCGCTTGCTCTTTTGAAGGGTCTAGTGGCCTGGCTCCTCTAGGCCAGGATTTTCCATTGGACTAACCCTCTTATCTCCCTATTCACCTATGTTTCATAAATGATGGTTAATGTCCAATATCTTCCCATCAGCATTAGCATCTCCACATAAAGACTAGCACAACTTCCTAGGGGTCTAACAACTCGATAGGGCCCACTTGTCATTATTTTGATGGAGTGAGGTTCCACCATCAGCCCCTTGATGTCGGGTTTTGTCGTTATGTTTATATGTAGATATATGTGAATTGTTCCACTCCACCAATCTTGGAAACCATTAGAACACCAAATTTCTAAAAATTCCATTGCTCGAGGTTCTCTAAAACAAATGGTTAATTGCTTTGAACCCCAATTTCTATGTGCATTGAGGCACATGACCCAAAGTTCCCAAAACCTCAATATTGAGTGAGTGCACATAAAAATGGGACATTTCCCCCAAATTCCATTTATCTAGGATGACCAGTAACAATTACAAGGGCCCCAAAACATACTAGTTTCAAAATAAGAAAAGGTGTGTGGCCCAAATACCAAATTCACATAATATTGTGTTGTTGCACAAGGAAAACCACACCAATCACTCCCACTCTACCAACATATTTCCATCTTCTTAAACATATTATTAGGAATATGATTTATCAATTATCCAAACATGAAATGCACATGCTTATTATTTAACCATAAACATAACACAAGACAACATAGTCCAGACTCACTAAGCACACACATGCAAGCTCTGATAAAAACACATAGTTGCATACCATCATCTAGGATAACTAAGCATAATCATGCAAGTTAATATCCCAATTAGGAACTAAATCAATGAACAACATAGTCCAAACATTCATTATTTTCAAATACATATAAGATAGCATGCCTAACACGAGCATAATCGAGAACTCCATAGTTCACGATTCATTTGCATTCATAAACACACTAGATCTTGCACCAATAATAAACTTAACAAGGAAAATCACATTCCATAATTCAATTGTGCATATGTAATTGTAATCATTTGTGTGTTTGAAGGTGGCTAGCAATTGAATGAGGGATTTCAACTATCCACCCAACCATAAGCTAGATACATTGTAACTTTCTTGCAGTTGATCACCCATGAGTTAGATCCAAAGCTTGAGGGATTGCTTACTTAGATAAAATCACACTAAAGGCTTGGTAACCACTCAGAGATGGAATCTACTAGTAGTAAGCACCATAGTGACCCACTCTTCCTTTAAGTACATTCATAGGGATTCACCCAAGATCCAGATGGGGAATTACTCAATCTAGGAGTTGGAATCCATTATCTACGTGGTTTATCAGTTATATTTTCATAAAAGGGCCACAAGGGTCTAGATTCCACTATTTAGGTGATTTATTAACTTCTAGTCTAGTGGCATCAAACATAGTTCATAGGGTTTACACCTAAGGTTGATATGGGGAATTACTCAATCCAAGTGTTGGAATCCATTATCCAGGTGGTTTATCAACTGCTCTCTAGTAGTAATAACCACAAAGATTCAGTCATTTTATGAGCCTCCAACTGATCACACATGCATAGACAGACCATCCAATGGCTTCATAGTTCATAGGGAATATCACCCAAAACTATAGGGGTCTAATTGAAGCATAGGGAACTATAACCCAACTCCATTATTACTTTGTCTTTTGCATTCGTTGTTCCAAAAACCCCACACATGTCACAATCAGTTGAAACTTCTATCTGTCATCTACAAGAGAGAGAGAGAGAGAGAGAGAGAGAGAGAGAGAGAGAGAGAGACATAGGGAATATCACCCAAAACCCAACTCCATTATTGCTTTGACTTTTGCATTCGTTGTTCCAAAAACCCCACACATGCCACAATCAGTAGAAACTCCTATCTGTCATCTGCAATAAAGAGAGAGAGAGAGAGAGAGAGAGAACCTGCCACAAATAGACAAGGAATCCAGAGAGATCCCAAGATTTGTGTTCTCCTTCTTTGCTATGTGTTTTCATTTTCCCCTTTCTTCTTCCCCATATATCTTCATGCATTTCTCTTTTCTCCAATATTATTTTGTTTCCATTATTTCATTGTCAAGTCTCATCCCAACTTATCACTATTCTTAAGAAGCCATAGGCTCTCTCTCTTTCATACTAGCCTCTTGTGGTGTTTTTGATAGGCTTTAGTATTTATCCTGAATTGTGTGTGCCTCTTCTCTCTTGTTTGTCTTTGTTCTCTCTATCCTTTTCATTTTCCATTGTCTTCATTTGTCAACCTCCTTATTATTTTAAGAGGTTACCACCTCTCCTCGATCCTTAATGGGGATGGGGATGGGGATGGGAATTTTTCTCTACCCCCATTGCCTCAAACAATATCGTAAAAATGACTATCAATCTATAGTTCTTCCCCAATCGCATTGCATAAATTGAATGCTAGCAAGTCAACTTGACTAGGTTTGAAGGGGATGCCTCATTAGCTTCATTAATTTTAAGTAGGGTTATCTTTGTGGTATTTCAAGGCATGCAATCTACATTTCCCTCATAAAATGGATCCTTAAGGTCATCCCCTCCTTTAATCACCCATCACAAAAATTAATTTAAAATTTTTCAAATACACAATCAATCATCCAATTTTGACTCCAATGCCTAGACTAGTATTACACAGTTGTATTTACAAAAAAATGGGGGTGAAATGAAAAGGGTTGGAACAATTATTGGGTCTTGGAATTGGTATGTTTTTCACAATCATTTCCTCACCATTTTAATCCTTTTACCCCTTATAATCACATTCTTTTACCCACAAATTTCCATATTTACCAATGTATGCTACCTCTTCATATCACCTTAATTCATGCAATTTTTCTTGTATATTGATCATATGTTAATTATTTTGGGTAATTTTACTAATGACAATGATAAGGGGGTATTTCAAGATAACTCAGCTTGCCGAGATGTTTCTATTCACTTCTTAGGCAATGCAATGTCGCTTCTCCGAGATTTTGTATTGTTAACACTCTAAGACAATTTATGTTGTTGCAGTGTTGATACTTTGTTTTCTCAATGACATTATCGAGAGCCAACACGGGAGATGCTACTCAGTCAATCAAACCAATACCTTTGTTCCAACAAGGATCATACCATTTTTTACAATACATCCAACTCTGTTGTGACATTTACAGTTCCCCATTGTTGACATCTCACTAAATGAAGACATTGTTACCACACTTTCTTTACTTTCAGTAATTATTTGTAATTTTTTGTATGAGACTCTCAATTTGGATAGGCTATAAGAATTGAAATAGGCTATCGATAACAATTCAATGCAAAAGCGTGCTAAGTTATGCCTATTACGAAATGATAAGGCCGAGTGGCTGGCGCCCACTACTTTGTCATTATCGACCTTAAATTATGAATAACCTGACACACATATTTGGGAAAGCTTAGAGATGCAGGTAGTTTGACCAATCATTTCAAATTGTTTTGCTCTCTTATCTACTAACCTAAATAAAGGCTAGTTCAAAAATTAATTGCTTTTTTTTAAAGTCCATGAACGTACAGAAAAAGTGTTACGCAAGATGGGAATATGTGGAGAAAATATGCAAAGTAGTGAGTATGTATGGAGAAAGGAAGATGCAAAAAAGACAACAACACTTCCACACATTTGCAAGTTCTGCACAACATTTGTGCATTTTTCCTATCCTATGTAATTGTGCAATCAATCATTAGATTAAGTTATAATAATACAATTAACAAATATGAACTTTCAAATATTAGATATGATTTTTGCAATCTATGATTGTTATTTCCTTGAGAACAAATAAACAAATCTATCATTACAGCTTATATGAAACTAGCCAAAATTTAGAAAAATGTGTTGTATTGCATTTATAATTGCCTAAGAACTTTATTGCTTCAAAATAAAATTTAAAAAAATATATATTTTGCAATGTTACAATCACTCAAAGTATAACGAAGCATAAACCGCATCATGATCACTCCAATATGAATGTGAAATATGACCATGAAATTGCCGAAGAGGGAAATTTGTCCAAATGTGATCAATAATTGTCTTATTCCCATAAATAAAATTCCTCATTATTTCCTGTAACTGCTCACACTGCATATACTCTAATAGTTGTTTACTTCTTCTGCTATTTGAATTGATGTCAATATTGAAATCTCCCATAAGTATAAAAATGTAATCACCAAGCGTGAGTTGTGCCCTTGCTATTGTTATTTCTTCAATGATTCCTGAAATAGATACAAGTGGTGCAACATATACATTTACTATGCATATTTGACATTGGAAATATACTTCTGACAAAACAAGTTCAGTTGTATTATTGCAAACATTTTTCATTGATATGATTTCTATATGTTCTTGTATGCAAGTAAGGACTCCATGAAGACAATTTGATATGTTGAAATTGAATTTGCGAAATTCAGTATTTGATGGTGGAAATTTTGAATGTGTTTCCTGGATATAGAGAATCATAACATTCATTAAGTCTTCATCATGCACAATGTCATTCACATGAGGATGTAGAATTTGCATATTCAAACTTGCAATCATTAAAGTATTTTCACTTGCTATCGACTTCTTTATGTACCATGATTTCCATGATGCTTTAGTTCTTAAGCATTTTGTTTCTTCTAATACTTTCGTATTCACACAAAAGTTCTTGTGTTAGATTTTGAAGAAGATACAACAATTCCATCATTCTATCATGTGACAATGTTGTGTAAGCTAGTCCATGTGTCGATATGCCACTTGGATCAGATGCAAGTCCATTCAATGCTAAATCATGTGAATGGTGAACTATTCTAGCACAAGCTAGCTATATTGGAAATTGTTTGCACACTATAGTTGTAAATCTATTTCTATGATATGTCAATGGTTTTGAAACACGTAATATTAGAGTCCAATGAGATGAAATATTTTTGTCATACAGCTCATGACACTTGTTTCTTTGAAGTTTATCGATATCTATATTTACAAAATCTTTCCATAACATATCAACAGACTTGTTATTTTTCATATATTTTTTGCATATTCCATCCATGCCATTAACGAGGCCATCCTCCATATTATAGTTCCCTTCATATCGATCAACAAGAACATTGCATTTGATAAGGATTCTTGGCATAATCCCATAGCCTTCTCATATGCTACAAAGCCTATTTCCTTACTATGATATTTGTTGAGTGCATCAAGAACTATTAGCTCTTCATTTACATGTGACAACATTTTTTCTTTATGCTTTTTTACATCCCTGTTTATGTAAAATAGGTATGGAAACAATGGATCTAGTGGAGTAGGTCTATAACACTTATAGTTTATATATTTTATTTCTTCACCAGATTGTTGATTCACTCACATTTTGTTAAGGATTTCAATGAATTTGTTATCTTTTGATGCATTTTCGTACTCGACCCATAGCATTTGACTTTATCTTTCTAGAAATCATATACTAGTTTTTCACTTGCTAAAATTGGTTGCTAAAAAATTAGAGAATCTTTTATCGATTGCGCTTGGAACAAGTCACCTAGAAATATTACATCAATATTTCCAAAATAAGCCAATGAAATATGGTTAGTTTCATGTAGGTGTTTGTCAACTTGGTATAATAATGTTGAACTTATCAAAGATGCCTAATCAATCAACATAACACGAAGTTGTTCATAATGTTTTTTCAATGTGTCTAATTTTTCACCTTTAAGTGAAATATATTCTGATTTGTTAAATGGTAAATGGAATTCAAAATGCAACTTTATACCACCTGCATTGAATGCTTCCTTCCCTTTATATGTTGTTATGATTCCTTTTAATTGAGCTTGGTCATTGTTACACAACATTTTGCCATTGTCCCTATACTCCATGTTCCTTGATCCTGGAGGACCTCTACAATGAACCCCACATGCTTTGACTTCATGAAGAAACTCTCATTGTGTCCCTCTTCATGAGAAGATCAATTCCCTTTTGCACCATTTCCCCTGAAAATTCTATTTTTCCCAGTTTACAAGACCATCACTAATGACCTTTGTCTCCCTTGTGTCGGTGTGCAGAGATTAGCACTACCCCTAGCACTGACTGGAGCGACTAATCTATGTTCCAGTTGCACTGGTCATGCTATGGAAAGTTTTCTAAATTAAGAATCGAAGCTTCCATTTCTATAAGCTTCGTAACAGAAGTCTGGTAAATGGTTTGGCCGGATGGGGTCGAGGATGTCAGTTTGTGCTCTTTTCCCTTATAATGATGGAACTACCTAAAGAGATAAGACCTTCTCCCATGAGAAGAGGATCCATCTCCCATCCATTCATGCTATATAAACCTCCCTTTTTCCCAAGCACAAGCTAGTGTTGGAGGGTTGATGTTGGTGTGCTAGTGTTATTTTGGTTTGGAGTAAATAGCAAGCTATTCATAGTTGTAGCTATCTAGTTGTGTGAGGGAGAAGTGTGATTTGGTTTGGAGTGAAGCCTAAAGGGAAGAGCCTTAAAACTATTGTTGATTGAGGCCATCATGGAATGCTAGCAGAACTGTGTGGGAACCTGGTCTTTTCAGAGGAGAACTGCAACATCAAGAAAATGGTTGTAATCTCTTCTTGATATCAATATATATGCAACTATCGATTGATTTCCTACATGATTTTTCATCTTACATATTCATGGCTTAATGTTTCTTGAATTGTTAAGTAGGTTGAATTACAATTTGTCTGTTATCACAGTTGTTGTTTGTTGTTGTTTACTTGTTTCAGGTGTTTGAATAAGGAAGCAAGAGATAGTTGGAGGGAGCAAGCAAGGACATCATCAAACAGGATAAGCGTACTAAGAGGTAGGTCCTCTTATTTGGTTCTAACCTAAGGAAATCTTCCATAAAATGTATCAGTTGTGGCTATACCCATTATCGGGCTAGAGCAATTTGTTTGTGGCCGCACTTATAATTTTACTTCACCACAAATTGGCGACCATATTGGGGAGCCAATCCTTCTGTTTGTCTTGTTTGAGATTTCATGATTTCGTGTGAACTTTTATAGTTCCACTTTTCCCTTAGGTTATGTTTTTTTCGTCTACTTACTGGTTTGAGTTTGAAATTCATGGTAGCAGATCTGGTCCCTGTTTTAAATTTTTTTTATTTTTTTCTTGGCTCCCTCACTAAGCACGTTTAATTCGCTAACAGTCACGCTGATCAATGTGATATGCTGAGAAATGGTCACGCCAACCCCCTTTTGACGCTTGTCAGTTAGGCAGTCGCGTCGATGCCTATAAGTGAAGATTAGGGTTTGCCCCAAATCTTGGCCAGTGTGTTTTGCTCTCATGATTTCGACCTTGTAAGCCTTTTAGACCATCTTCTCCCTGACTAGAGAGCTTAATTTAGCTTGGTTTATGTGCTTGCTTGGCTTAGCCCACCTTTGATGTGTTAACTCTAGCCTTGTGTGAAGTTCTTTTTTATTTCTTCTTTGAATCCCTCGATCAGCGATATTTTTGGCCAAACAGTCACACCGATCAAGCCTATCAATGCTAGTTTTAGCCTGAAAGTCATGTCGATTGTGCTGATCAACGCTACTTTTGGCCCAAAAGTCACTCTAGTCTTTGAGTTAAGAAAAATCAGAATTTCTCCCATTCTAGTGCCAGTGTGTCTTGACCCTCAGACCCTCTTCTTCCACCCAGAAGTGACTAGGATGCTTTGTTTTCAATTGAATGAGTGAAAGAGTCTCGTTTGTTCTCTTATTTCGAGTGTCTCTTTTCTCTTTCCAAGCATAGATTACATTGCTTGGTTTATCGATTGAAGCATTTATGTGTTTGGTTTGTTCAATTCAGGGAAGAAGTTGCTTTTAGTTTCATTTATCATGCTTTGGATTTGATTGATGCTTTTTTGTTAGTAATTGTGAAAATTTTCATTAAAGTGCTTTATGTGAAAGATTCATTTTGCATTTTATGAAAAGAAGAACATCATTCTAGTTTACTTAAGCAAAAATATTGCATTAGTAGCATCATTGAGAAGCTAGAATTGCATCGTCATAAGCATAGGAAATGAAATGAAACTTATTTTGTTGTTAAGGGAAGATTAAGTGCATTTAGGATATGTATTAGTGAAAGTTTTCATTCTTTGATCATTGCATTGATTGTGTGCTCTCTATCCCTCAATTAGTGTTAACTTTCATCGAAGATAAAGATCTCTTTGCTCATATAGTTGCATATAGGAGTTTTCAAATGACAACAGTAGGGCCTTGTAATTGAAACCTAATTCAAGATCAACAATTAAAATTTATTGAATTAACCTAAGGAAGCATTGAAACTTAACGCTCACATTTAGTGGTCTAGGCTAGAGACGTGTTCCGACATCTTTAAACCTAGCAGTTGTCGTTCGCTTCAGCACTAGACAGCACTAGTACGGATTTGTGCTCCCCATACCGTCGAGTATATAACGGGAGACCTCTTTAGGTTGCGATACTTTATCCACGGAAGCTGAGTCAGCCACCTTGCAAACGTGATACACTGAACACAACATTTGGGGAGATTGCCTGCATGTACTTCTCGATTCACAAGGAGGTATTATGTAGTTCACTGTTGCCTAGTAATCCTTTTTACCTAGATCATCCAGAGCAATCATTTTTTATCTTTAATGACTCTTTAAATTTGAAAAGATCATCGAGCACTTGTCCTTTTGAGCTCGTTAACTTCGAAAGCAACTAGAGTCACCTTTTTCCCTTTTCTCGACTCTTAAAACATGAAAAGGTAAAATTTTGTTTTAGTGTTCTAAAATTAACTTCCCATGAAATATACTTAGTAAAATTTATCTTCCTTAGTAATTCGTTAGGGTCGATTCCAATGGCAACATTTCCATAGTCCACTTCCCCTCAGATGGGAATCCTAGTCCTTTTCCATCTTTTGGAAATGTTGGTGCTCCTTATATGGAAACGTTGTCCCTTCCAGGGTTAACCATTGGTTTACCTGACTGGTCGTTTTCGACCTCGGTGGTCTCAAGTGTCCTGACTCCTATCCAAACATATCCTTCATTTGAATCACGTCATGATGATTCTAAGGCTGACCCCTCGCCTTCTTCCCCTATTTCTTCACCCTCCTCTTCTACTTCGCCTGGTGAAAGTTTCAAGTCTAGTAACCCAGAGGCTAAGAAGAAGAATAAGAAGATGAAGAAGAAGAAGTAAAATAAGCGAGAGGCCAATTGTGCAGCTATTACTCCCATTGCACCCCCCATCGACAAACCTTCTGATCCTTCTTGGAAGATTAGATTCCCTTGCAAGCTATGTAAGGGTGACCATCTCCTTTGAGACTATCCTGGCATTCCCAGAGTCTTAGAGGTATGGTCTTAAGACTTGAACTGACCATCCATGTTGACCTCTAGAGATCATGTCGATGCTACGCCTTTAGCTCGTGATGGTAAGAAGAAAGGGAAGATTAGATTCCCCTGTCAGTTATGTGAAGGAGAGCATCTTCTTCACCATTATCCTCTAATGGATAAAGCTTCCAAAATTTTGGAAAACCTTGTAGCTCCTCAACCCTGGTTATTAGAGGCTTTCTTTTGGTCCTCTCCTGATTGTTAAAGAGATTGACTTGGATTCATCTCTTTCCTGTCCTGCTCTTCATGAGCGAGACTCTCTTGTTTCTATTCCCAACCAACCATTGGTCGAAAAGAGTGTCGACTTGGTTCTGCCACCAGTTGCTCACTTTGTTTCGAAAGAGAGTGGTGATCATACTGCTCATGTTCTTCTCATCTCCTAATATTACCACGAATTAAAGAGTGACCCTCTTGTCCCAGTTGTTTAAGAGAGTCCTTCTCCTTCTCCTGTAGAGCATGGGGTAATCATATGATGCCCCCACCAAGTAGTTTTGTCGTTTCTTTTGATTGGAGTCACTTGACTACTTTCCGCCTCCCATCTTATGTGCCTTTCTAGATCACAGTACAAGCCTATAATATGGTAGCACCTAGCACTATATTAGATGAAGGCGCATCTGTTAGCATCATGTATTCTACTACTTGGAAAGCTTTGGGTTCCCCACAGCTTGTGCTTGTCACTCAGAATCTATTAGCTTTCAACAGAGGAACTAGTCAACCCTTGGGTGTCCTTCTGAAGTTCCCTATTACTTTGGAAGGGAAGACTGTCTATATAGACGTGATGGCAGTCCAAGGTCCCTTAGATTTCAATCTTCTCCTTGGACATGACTATGTTTATGTCATGGGAGCTCGTGTTTCTTCATTTTTCTGTGTGGTTTGTTTTCCGCATGAAGGGAGAACTGTGACTATTGATCAATTGTTATTCATTGGTCACCAGGGGCCTCCTTTGCAACCATCATCCCCTATCGGCTCTTGTTTCTTCACTTTTCCATGTGTTTTGTTTTCTGCACGAAGGGAGAATTGTGACTATTGATCAATTGTCATTCATTGGTCACCAAGTGCCTCCTTTGCAACCATCATCCCCTATTGAATCTTGTTTGCAAGTAGTACCTTCCCCGCTACAGGTCAATTATGTGGCTACCCATTCCGTCTCCACATCTACTAATGATCACACAGATGGTATAGTACATTATGTGCTGGGGGCATTGGAACCCGATCTGTCTATGGTACCAATTGACATTTATTCCTCCCAAAGCGTGGTTCTTCCATGAAGACCTCCTGGGAGCCATGTTCTTATATGGTTCATGAACAGATGTGTGAGGATAGTTCCTTGTCTTGTGTCAAGCTTGTTAAAAAATGAATGAAGGAGTCATGAGGATAGTTCTTTTACTGTGTCAACCTCGTTAAAAAATGAAACAAAGCGTGAGCATAGTTCTTGGTCTTGTGTCAACCTCATTAACAAATGAAGCAAGGAGTTGTGAGCATAGTTCTTTGTCTTGTGTCAAGCTCGTTAAAAAATGAAACACTTCCCTTTTCCAAATCGATTCTTTGATGAAGATCTTGTAAAATCCCAGTTGAGTCTTACCTGGATCTTGAAAGTGAACCTTCATTCCATTTACCTAGTTGACTGAAATGAATCTTGGAGGGCATGTACCTTGAATTGATTCATTATGTTGGGGGCATGCAAACTTATAGGAAGCATAGTTTTTCATTTCAAGCTTGTGTAAACATGAAATAGAATTCAAGCAGAGTTCTCCATGGTTCAAGCTTGTGTAAAAATGAACCCATGCCCAATTTACATCTCATGATTGTCGCTTTTATCAGCTAATTTCTACTAGATGAGCCTTGGTTGTTTCATTCCATCGCCACCATCTCTTTGGTCGATCATATGTTTTCACTTGGTTGTTTTTCCTTTCTTGAGGGACCATAGTGCTGAGTGGTTTTGTTAGCCAGCCTCATGACCATTACATGTTTTGAGAAGTTCTACCATTACCGGAACTAGTTGCTACCCTTTATACCACTCGTTCCTCTAGGTCGAGTCACATTTAAGCTCTTTTATCGACTCGTAAAACTCATATGAAAAGATTGCTGAGTATTTTTCCCTTTTGAATCGTAAAATAGAATAAAATGGGGGGTCTTCTTTCAAGCTCTTTTCCGACCCTTTAAAGTGAAACTATAGTCGATCCCTTGTCATTTCGAACTCCTTAACGTATGTGAAACATTGTGTGCCTAGTATAAGTTTACCCCTTTTTCGAGCTGGGATGCACTATTTATGAAAAAGGTACTCCTTGACTGAAATGGTCAAGCGGTTCTCTCAAGTATCATTTTCTACCTTTTCGGGCTCGAGAGACACAAACGTATGAAAAGGGACCATGTGGAGTTTTATTTTCCATATATTTTTCAAACACTCTAAACATGAAAAAGATATCGAGCTACACCTTTTTCGAACACATTAAAATTAAACGGCATCAGATTCATCACCATGACGAACATGAGCTTCTCCTTCCTAGGGCTAGTTAAACTTACTAGGTCAGATTCATCTGAAGGATGAACTTACAGTTCAAGCATATGTTATCCCCTTCAAGCTTGTGACTAAAAAATAATTTGGGTACCTACCAGAAATGGTGGGGGGGATTTGGAAATCTAATCAGTTGTGTTTGTAGCTCACTCTTGAACATGACACTTTCTACTTCATGTTGGGTTGGGATATCCTCCTTTGTATCATTGACCTTCCTAGGTTGGGCCATTCATTTTTGCCTCTCATTTGATCTTTGTCGCATCATCATGACCATCGACCTTATGGATCCAAAAGCTGCCAAACTTCCAGTCGTGTTGCCGATATGTTCAAGGGTTGTCCTTCTGCAGTTAGATTTACCTATGATTCTCTATATCATCCAAAACCATTTTGCATCCTTTTGTCTTGCGTTGATGATGTGGGATACATTATGGACGTCCTTCGACATGGTCGCTTCCTGTCGACTTCAACTCATTATCCAGGAAGTTGACTAAGAGACTCCCTTCCAATACCTTAGAGCTTGCATGTCCTAATAGCAAGTTCTTCGCACTCGACAACAAATCCACATCATTGGCTTTCAATTGAGTGATCTCACGGGTGTTAGACTTCATTTCCTCTATTCACATTCTGTGGATTGTGTTGCTAGTACCTTGAGGACCATTGTCATTATTGGTGGTTTCTCTCGCACTTGTTAACAATTTACATCATTGACTGGTAATCAAGCAAATTTCTAGCATGTTCGATGTCAACACATCTATTCAAATGTTGGAATTTGTACTTTGATCAAATCGTGTTGGAGTGCAATGATCCGGAATGGGTGAATGAGCCTATCAGAAATTAAGACCACTCCGATATGGTCCTTACACCATTACTAAGGCTATGGGAGACAATGCATTTGAGCTCAGCATTCCCCCATTCCTTGGCCTGCACCCAGTGTTCAATGTGGACCGCCTTCGGCCATACTTTCCACCATTACTAGACACATTCGACATTGCAGAACAGCTCCAACCCACAGAATTAAATCCAGATTGCATGGAACAAGCTGCAACTGATCGGATCATGGACACACAGATCAAGAACACTCGCCAACAGAATATCCAACTGTATCGAGTTGTCAAAGCAGGCCAACTCCTTCAGCAGGGCAAGTGGTTCACCAGGGAACAGGGTCAGCAGAAGTTTCCTCATCTCATGGAGGAGCTCAACGCAATGGGGACCATTGCTTCCTAAGGGGGGAGGAATGATCCAGGTGGATATTGGTGGCCACCTGCCAAGTCCACCTGGACCCCCACCGTTGTTTCTCTCAGCATTTTCAGTTTCCTAATTGTAGCACAACTATTTTTAGCAGTTTTTCGGGTCCTGAACTTCCGGAGCCGTTTTGAGGCCCTAAACGATGTTTTTTGGGATTCCAGGGGCAACACGGGTCCATGGAACATGGACCGTGTTGCCCTTCCAACAATGATAGTGCTCGAATAGATCTTTCTAATGAGCTATTGTACGCGTCAAACGGAGATCATATGCTAAAGTTACGACCCCGGGAAGTTGATGTACCAACTTACCCACAAACGGGGCCCACAGTTTGGCGTTTCATCTCCTAGGGTTAGGTTTTGGAATGTTAAGGGTTTTTCATTGTTTCTCAACAATAAATAGGCCTTCGAGCCTCATTGTAACACAGTTCAGAGGCATGTAGCCATCACATCTCTTCTCAGAGATAAGCTACCATCGCCCTAGCTAGTTTATTTCCATTTCTGATTGTAGGCATATTTTAGTAGTTTCCATTAATGAAATGAAGTATTATTTCCGCTGCATATTTGTGTATATGGTTATCTCTGTAATTTGTTGCGTTCCTGTTTAAATCCGGATCACCTTGTTGGTTGAAGTTGTTGAATATTCCATGATGTGTGATGCAAGAATGTTCATTCCCCACTTTACATATTTTGCTTGAAGTTCAACCAAGTCCTTTGCCTTTCCTTCTCATCCCTCATCGGTAGGGTTTGCATCTGCACTTGACTTCATTCCACTCCCGCTGGATTCTCCCCCACTCCCACACACTTCTGCAGAGCCCGAACTATCTACCTCCCTGTTCGGTTGCTTTGACATTTCCACTGTAAACCCTCGGACTAGTATCCCACAAGCTCAGAAGGATACCCTGGGCACACAGGATCCCCTTCAGGACCACCCAACAACTCCCCGCTCTGGCAAAGACAAGAAATTGAAGTGTGTTAAAGCCTCCTGTAAGGAACTGTCCCTCTGTTTCAGTGAAGGGGTGCAAATGGGGGAAGTTGTGGATACAGCTAATAAGGTTTTGGTGGGCAAAGTCAGAGGAAGAGCATACACTGTTACTTGATTGCGCCTATGGGTCATGGAAATTTGGGGCAATATCCTCAAGGAGCTCCCGACTGTTACCACCCTGGCCCGGGGATGGTTCGCACTTAGCTTTCAGAGGGAGGACTACACTACATGGGTCTTATCACGGTATTGGCACATCGAAATGGCCCCTATATTGCTCAAGAGATGGAGCTCGTTATTCGATACTGAGCGGGAACAACTGGGCGCTGGACCGCTTTGGGTTAGGCTACCTAGTCTCCCCCTTCACTTTTGGTCCGAGGATATCTTCACCTGCATTGAGAATGCACTAGGCACTTTCCTGGACTATGACAAGTCATATATTACATCATGCAACAAATCGATGGCTCGCATTTTGGTGTACCTGGACACCAGAGAGGGATTGGAGGAGCAAATGACCTTACATTGGCGAAGATTCACTCACATCCAAATCCTTGACTATGAGGGGGTGCCATTCAGGTGCAGAAAGTGTCACAAGGTAGGCCATCTTTATAAAGAGTGTCCTTTGCTTATCTTGGCCTCATCCCCTTCCAAAGCCTCGGTTGATGTTGTTCCTATTGCACCTTCATCTACTGAAGGCCTGACTCCTCGGTCACAGGGTCCGAAGACAACGGATTGCGGATCATCTCAGGTACCAACTTCAGTCTCTCCTTGACCTCCTTCCCCACCTATGATGAGATCACGGGCTGTTGCTGCAGCCGCTTCCTCATCAGGTACTCCTCCCCTCAACTTTGTGTCTACTTTTTCTTTATCAAGTTCAACACAACACTTGCATGTTGCATATGCATCCATCCCATGCATTTCATCATCCCCTATTACCTGCCCCCGTGGAACTTCACTCTCCATCCATCTTGACCACCCCGCCCTATATACTTGGTTTGGCTACCTCATCCCCCTCTCTAGAGCCCTCAGTCACCTCAAGTCATTCACACCCCGACAATCTTTGATCCCGGGTGTCACACCCTCCTAAGAATGTCGGGATTGGGTTGATCTGCCCTCCTAAAATCACCAAGATCTCCAGGGGTAGACACTCCTTCATCTCAATCTATCATCCAGGTTCGGGTGGATGCAGGGCAGGCAATCCACACTTGACAGGGTTCTTAGAGCATCGAACACCCTTCCTCGGTCACACCCATGAAGTGGATCTCTTTCAATTATAGACGGTTGGCTAGCCCTTCTAAAATACTAACCCTCAAAAGACTACTGGATTCTAAGCCTATCGACATTACTTACCTATAAGAAACCCTAGGTAAGGTTGATCACGTTATTTGAGTCATGCAACCTCTGAAGCCGGGTTGGAATTTCCACGCACTTAATGTCATTGGTAGATATGGTGGCATTTCTCTGGGCATCAATCCCCACACTATCAATATTAGCTCTACTTGCGGGGGGATGGTTTTATCGGCATGGACATTTATTCCTCGGCGCTAGGCATGGACTCCAGAATTATCAATGTGTATGCTCCTTATCTCAATAGAGTTAAGTTTTGGAATCATCTTCTCAAATTATTTTTGGTTAACTCAGACAATCTTATCCTAGGTGGGGATCTGAATTTCTATATTGGATTTGGGGAATCGTGGGGATGCAATGCTCAGTTGGATCCCCTATCGGACACCACCACGCAATTTCTAGAGCACCACCATCTGATTGACATTCCCATGAATAAGATTCAACCTACTTGGCGCAACAGAAGGACCAGAGGAGCAGCTTTGGCAAGGCGATTAGACCGATTTCTAATCAAGGAACACTTGGTAAGAGCCTTGTCTAATTATTAGCAACGGATAGCATCTGGTGGCATCTCTAACCACTCCCCTATATTCCTAGAACTATTTGGTCCCTTCCCAAAGCCTAGGCCCCTTTTAAATTAAACTCTACTCGGTTGATGGAGCCTGATTACATCAAATTGGTCAATGACTATTAGCAAGCACATCCACCTGCTCAGGGGTGATCCATAGCAAAAGGATTCTACCACAATCTTCTCGAGATAAAGAGTTTATTTATCAAATGGGCAAAGGATAAGAGAGAATGGGAAGAACATACTATTAGGAACATTGAAAACATGTCGGCTGATCTATTGGATGAGCAGGGACGAGGTTTCATATCTGAAGAAGCGAAACACAATCTAACTGATCTGGAGACTCAAAGATCCAAGATCCTCGAAGATCATGAGGAAACTTTGGTGCCTTAAGAGCTGAGCTATCTCGTTACAAGCTAGAGACGATAATACCAATTTTTTTCATAATTATGCAAAGGGGATAAGGGCGAGCAACACTATTTGAAAAATTCCCACCGAGGATGGTCGATTTGCCCACTCCTTTCATCAATTGGCACATCTAGGCAACTCACATTTCCAACAGCTATTCAAGGCCCTTCCTGGGGCCACGCTTGCAAAAATGATTCGAATTAATGGGCTTTTCCCTCACTTTGTTGACCAAGATGAGTCTGATAATCTTAGTAAACCTGTCTCCATGGGGGAACTGGAAAGCACTCTAAAATGGTTCAAAAAGGATAAGATCCTAGGTTTGAATGGTTGGTCTGTTCAATTCTATACAACCTTTTTTGACACCATTGGACAGGATCTCCTCAAGGTGGTGGAGGAATGCAGATTATCTGGTTGCATGTATGAGGCTATAAACTCTACTTTCATTGCACTCATTCCTAAAGTGGACTCCCCCCTCTCATTCAATGGTTTTAGACCTATCTTCCTGTGCAATTGCCTCTACAAGATTATTGCCAATCGCATTAGGCCTATCTTAACTACTCACATCTCACCTGAGCAATTTACATTCTTGCATCATCAACAAGTACATGAGGTTGTAGGTACTGCCCAAGAGACCCTCCACTCCATTAAGATTAAGTAGCTTAAAGGATCCATCCTCAAGATCGATCTCTCCAAGGCTTTTGATCGTGTAAGCTGGTTGTACATAAGAATGCTCATCACTCGTTTAGGCTTCCCCCTCCCTTTCATTAATTGGATCATGTGTTGCATTACTACTATGTCCTTCAGTGTCCTTATTAATGGTTCAGCCTCCAACTTCTTTCATGTTGAGTGCAGCCTTAGACAAGGCTGCCCTCTCTCCCCACTCCTATTTCTCCTTGTTATGGAAGGTCTTAGTAGACTAATATTACAGGCTAAAAGGGAGGGACAATTACTGGGGCTCAAGATAATTGATCACTACACTATCACCCACCTCCTTTTCGTTGACGATGTGCTCATTTTTCTCAATGGAGGTATTAGGGATTCCTCTATATTCCATGATGTTTTGTTTCTCTTCTCAGTTGTTACACGTATGGAATCCAACAGGATGAAATCCAGTATCACCTTCTCAGCTTGTACTCCACAAGAAATCCATACTGCTATACAGAAATTTCCATTTCTAAGACTACAATTGGAAGATGGGCTCAAATATCTTGGTTTTTGAATCCAACATCATTGTTACATAATTGTGGATTAGATATGGATTGTGGCCAAGGTCGAAAAGAGATTACACAACTAGAATCACAGGTTTTTATCCAGAGCAGGACGATTAGTCCTCATAAAATCGGTCCTGGAGGAAACGCCGATGTATTAGATGTCTTTGGCTTGGATCCCCAAAGGAATTCTTTCACGGATACAAAAAATATGTTGCAAATTCCTTTGGAATGAATACAAGAAAGGAAACCCTTTGCTTGGGTGGGATGGTGCCATATTGCACTCCGCAAGAAGTGGGGTAGTTGGGGTTTAAAAGACCTTCCTTCTTTCGCTCACTCTCTTGCAGCCAAGATGGGATGGCTTATACTTACCTCACGCAGTCTATTGACCGAAGTGGTACACTACAAATATATTTGGCCCTTACAGATTATGGACTGGATCCGCCTACCTTCATGGCAATGATCAAGTATATCTTCGATCTGGCAAGCTGTCTTACATACCTTTCCCACTATCAAAAATGGCCTTGCATGACGCATTAGAGTTGGCACATTTGCGCGTATTGGCAGGGATCCCTGGACTGGTTGTGGCAACATGTACCGACTTCCTCCTGAGCTTATTCACTTCCTTAAGAACAAATATATTGATATTGCCATATTTCTGATATGGAGGACACCACCATATTTGTACAAGCATGGAAATCGGTTGATCTATTGGGTATCCTTGTACAACGGCACAAGGCATGGGCTAAATATATATCTGCATTGACAGAATCTCATGTTCGCATCAAGGAGGGCGACGACGAACTTATTTTGGCTCCAACTGCTCATGGAGTATACACGCCTAAAGAAGGTTATCCTACCATTCATGCCACTCACATGCCACCTATGATCATGGACTAGTGGTGTGCACTTTGGAAACTCAAAGCCCCCCACCCCCCTGCACCAGATTCTTCATGTGGAATGTCTTAATGAACAAGACACCTATTGGGGGTAATCTGATGAAAAGATCCTTTTATGGCCCCTCTTGGTGTGTTCTATGTTACCAGGCTAAGGAAATCGGTAATCATCTCTTCCTCCTTTGCCCCATGGTGATCAATATCTAGGAGCAAGTACTTTCTACATTGTCCATTACTAAGCAGATGGCACAGACACAATACAATGGAGCCTTGGAACCATTGGAGGGAGGGGACCTCGAACCAAAAATATCATTTTCTTCCTCTGATTATATGTTGGACCATCTGGTTGAATAGAAACGGTATCATCTTCAGAGACAGAGTTGCTTATTGGCCATTACCAATTGCCCAGATCATGAAATTCCAGAGGACGACCCCACACCACCTGCTCGAGTTGTGACACCTGAAGTCATTAACAGTAATCATTCTTGGGCATACTTTGATGGTGTTGCACAAAAACATGGATATTGGGGGGGTGGGGGGGGGGGCATATTACTGCACAAATATGAAAATCATGCTTTCCAAATACAGATGGGGTTAGGGATTGGTACAAATAATTTTGCTAAACTGATCACCCTTAGGCATTTGCTCCACTTTGCACTAGCGCATGATTGCAAACATATTCAGATATTCAGTTTTTCATTTACTAATAAATCATTTTTAAAAGTGGAGATACTAATATTTTTCTTTTAAAAATGGAGATATTAATAATTATTTTAATTAGATAACCATTTATTAAGGGTCTAGTCTAATTTATAGTCAAAATAGGTTTTTTAACCAGAATCTCGCAAAATAATTTCAAGAAAAAATGTAATTTTTTGTTATTTAAAATGCAGTTTTGAACGCATAAATGGATTGAGCACCTTGAAAAACCCTCTTGGGCACTCAAAATCTACATATTAAACAACTTAAACTAGAGTTTTTTAAAATATCTAGGAGATTTTGCTTACAATTAACCAAAAAAAAAAGTAGGCAAAAGTAAAAGAAAAGAAGGCAACAGGGCAAGCGGATTTTAGGGCGAAATATTCTACTATGGATCATGGTATCATGCTGAGACACATTATTGACAAGGTTTGGGGGGGGGGGGGGGTAAAAGAAGAAGTATTTTGTTGCTTTGTTGACTTCAAAAAGGCATTTAACATGGTCCCTAGAGATAAGTTGTGGCATAAAATGGAAGAACTTGAAATTCCTTTGCATAATAGAGTCATTGTCCATAGACTTTATGAAAAGGTGAAAGTCAAAATTAGAACTTCAGCAGGTATTTCAGAAAGCTTTAGAAATGGCATCAGAGTCAAACAATGTTGTCATTTATCCCCTACTATTTTTGGCTCATATATTGATAAATTAGAAGAATGGATAAATCTGCAATGTGGGGATGGTGTTCAGTTGGGGGAGTTTATGGTAAAGCTTCTTTTATATGTTGACGACATTGTATTGATTGCTAAATCGACCCGTGGATTGCATATGCACCTATATGCCCTTTAGCATTTTTGTAAAGCAATGGGGATGCAAGTTAATACCAGCAAGACCAAAATAATGATTTTCTCTAATAAAAGGAAGCAGAGTCAGCATACGTTTTTCTTTGAAGGCAACATTCTTGAAGAAGTAAATGAATACAAGTACTTCGGGATTGATTTCAACAATAAGCTTATTGGGAGGATTGCAGAAATAAGAGAATTTTAAGAGAGTGGTAAGCATTATATGCTCTTCAAAACATATGTAGAGAGACAGAGTTATGGGATTGGAAAACAATTAAAGTGTTTTTTGGACTCCTAGTTTGTCCATTGATATTATATAGGTGTGGATTGTGGGCTAGCAGTGTCCCTGTCTCAAAATGGAAAAAATTGAGAAAATCCAAAAATGTTTGATCATGAGCAACTTCAAAATAAAAAGTTTGGTTCCTTATGAGATAATGTTGAGTGGAACAAGAACAACTCTCATCGAAGCAATTGTTATGGTGCATCTCATAAGATACCTAAAAAGAATTGAGCAAATGGGAGTAGGTAAATGGCCTAAAGTTATCTTCAATGAAGGCATGAGTGAAAGAAAGAAATCATGGATGAGACAAAACAACAAATGGATGCAAAAATGGAATATTTACATCAATCTTTGTCCCAGAATTAGCAAGGAGTTAATGAATTTTATTATGGAGAAGTTTCGTAAGCGTATATGGGGAAAAGAGTTGGATAGAAAGAAGAAGTATTATGTGCAGGAATTCAACCCCACTTATGATCTCCAACAAAAAGAGTACATTGGAGCTAGCATTCCTTGGAGAGCAAATATTCTTATTGCTCAAGTAAGAACTAACTCGCATCAACTTCGGTGTGAAATGGGATGGTGGAAAAGACCTAAAGAAGGTTGGGAAGAATGAGTGTGTAATTTTTGCACTTATGGGGCAACAGAATCAAAAAAACATTTCATTTTGGAATGTGATGCTTTTAGAGATACCAGAGACAGTCATGGCAATACATTAGCATCGATCCCTTGGCATTGTCTTTTTAGTGAGAGCACTGTTAGAAGGTTGGGTCAGCTCATCATCAATTTGAATAAGAAAATGATTGAATTGCAAAAGACAAAAAGCAGGGAGGTTGGTGGTCTCATAAACTTTTTTTAGTCTCATAGATGTTAAAATATCATTCATTCATGATTGTGGTGAGAGACACTATGAGATGACGTGTAATCTCACCATGTTTAACCTCAATTATTTTTAAAAGAAAAATAAAATAATGTTAGCTATCATCTCTCTCTCTCTCTCTCTCTCTCTCTCTCTCTCTCTCTCTATATATATATATATATATATATATATATATAATGAGAGTGATGTGTAATAGCGTCCATACTTAATCTAATGTTTTTTTAAAGATAAAAATAAATCAATGTTAGTTGTCATAATAATTTACATATATTCTTAATTAAAAGCATTTTAAAACATTGTCTGCTTGGAGTAGCTCAATTGGCAATGGTCGTGGAAATGAAGTCTCACCGAACCCGAAGTCTTGGGTTCAAATCTTGTGCTATCCCCCCCGATTGGGGTGAGAAGTTGGACATAATGAAGATGCAGTCCTACCAAGCTTACAAAAAAAAAACATTCTAAAACATTAATATCTCCATTCTCACTATGTTGGCTCTGTTTATTGTTGAAAATGTGAATCAATACAAAGGACACGTGTAAAATATTTCACTTTGATGTGTAGCCATAAATAAAATATAATTTTATTGTTTGAATCTTTCAATGATGAACTATGCAGAAGTTTTCTCTATCCGATGTTTCAGGTGGATACTCCATCCATTATCATATATGCTTTGTAGTCTCTAGTGATGGGATTTGTAGTCCTCAGTGATAGGTGGAGTGTCTGTAAAATATTTCGCTTTGATGTGTAGCCATAAATAAAATATCATTTTATTGTTTGAATATTTCAATGATGAACTATGTAGAAGTTTTCTCTATCCGATGTTTCGGGTGGATACTCCATCCATTATCATATATGCTTTGCAATCTCTAGTGATGGGATTTGTAGTCCTCGGTGATAGGTGGAGTGTCCACCTGAAACGTCGGACAAGGAGTAGATATGCTTTATAGTCGCTAATGATGGGTGGAGTGTCCACCCGAAATGTCAAACAAGGAAAACCCATGCACAGTTCATCTCCGAAAGATCCAAACAATATGAATAACTATGGAAATCTCTACTCTCAAACATATTTTTATATCAAAATTTGGATAAAGATAAAGTAATTAAAACTAGAAAAAATAATTATTGTGCGAATACGATGTATAATTTAATAATATTTTAATATAGGACTTAAAAAAATTGAATATACACACAAAAATAGAGAGGTTGTTATAAAAAAGTACTCTAATAGTTACCATAATAAAATGTTTGAATATCTTAAAAAATGAAGTTATTGAAAGTAAATAAGTTCAATTACTCTTTAGTATGTTATAAAAAAGTACTCTAATAGTTACCATAATAAAATGTTTGAATATCTTAAAAAATGAAGTTATTGAAAGTAAATAAGTTCAATTACTCTTTAGTACCAAGGAGACGTGTAATTCATCCAAGGAGGTGTGTAATTCATTTAATTCTAACTAGCAATTGCATAAATGTTGCAAAGGAAACGCTGTAAGGCATAAATTGGAAATTGGAGAAGTATCGTGACATATAAAAATATATTATGCAGGTGCATACTTTGCCATTAATTCCTCCTCTTGGATCTGACAACCCAGATCACTGCAGATTTGGGAGCTCTATAGGTGATGTAAATCTCTTTCCAATTTGCAAACTACTAGACCATTGTATTAGCCTCCATCATATGGTGGGTTGATTGATAAGCCATAAAAATCAAATGTTGAAGACATAAACTTGCAAGCATAAAATCCATAGGAATATTGATTCCCAAAATATTTGTATCTTATGTTTCTGAGCAACTACAAGAGAAGGTGCACCATTCTAGTCTTCTCCTAAGTGTTTCCCAAATCCCCTCCACTTTTCTTCCCATGATCCTAGTCACATGTCCCTCATTCTTACAACCTCCATTTTAAAAGCTAATACATATGGCATTACCATTCCCTATTGGAATTCAAATCCAAATTCAATCAGATTGGCATAGGTGGTTGATAAAGTTCATATTCTAGTTTTCGAGCCAAAAAAAAGGGATGAAGATTGTCACATATGAGAAAGCTACATATGTGGACCCTTCTTCTACATTGTATGATGATGATGATGAACATATTGACAAATTGGTTACCACACTACAACATGGTGTTCAAAATCTACCTTCAAGCTTTCACATGAGTCCTATTAAGTTTGAAAAGGTATTCTCTAACTTTCCTCATTAATGATCCCTATTATTCTATACTAATTACATAACTTCTCCTCCCTTAAATAAAATATTACAATTCAAAATTATCCATTAGAAGAAAAATGAGTGTAAAATTTTGGTTATTTCTTCATTGAAATGTAGGATGATGATACAAATTATCACATGGATATGAGACTTGCTAATATGCGAGCAAGGAACTATAACATACTTCAGGTGGATAATCTCAAGGCCATACCTCTTACTACCTTAAGTGTCATACTTCTTATGATTAGTATGCATGAGACAATAAAACTAATTCTCAAGGCCATACTTCTTGCTACATTAAGTGTCATACTTTTTATGATTAGTATGCATGAGATAATAAAACCAATATAACCACCAATGGCTAGACAAATTGGCAAAACTCTTCTTAGACCAGAGTTGCACAATTACATGGGATATTGCTTACAACAATATTTAACAACCTTTTCAAGTCTGTTGGGTCCCAATAATACTAGTGATTACCCCCATATTAATATTGGTGTGCCCTTATTGCCCCCATATTGTTATTACTGTGCCCCATAGAATCCCTCTATTGTTATTTTTGTGGTTTATATTATTATTGTTAGGTCCGCTGGGTTATATTGTGACTCCTTAGACTCCTATATATAGAAAGGAGGTTTTTTCATTTGTATCATCCAAGAATTGTTCATTTATGTAATGTAAAGGAGGTCGCCCCCTCGAAGAGGCTGAATTCTAAGGCGTTGATCAATCTTTTCTATCTTTTCTTGAGCTAGTTCATAACATTTGGTATCAGAGCTTTGGATTCTAGGGTTTCGCTGCTCCAAACAGGTAATCGTGGCGTTTTCGCAATAACTTTTTTTTTTTCTGCGATGTTTCAGAAGCTAATATGATCTGAGGAATTTGGTCTTTTTTCAGACTCCTGAATTACATTCCAAACAGATGACCTAGGGAAAATCATCATAACTTTTTCTCTGAGCATTGGATTGAAATTTCGTAAGAAGGTGCAGAAAGAGGACGGACTGTAGTTTCTTGTATATATTTTTTAGAGCCAAAAGATGAAACAGGGACTCGTGGCACATCGTACAAGTGCGCCCTACTGAACTAGTCCATAATCAGGTCACTGTGGGAGATTTTGCATAACTCTTCCTTGGAGAATCCAATTTGGATCAGACTTGTGGCATTGGAAAGAGGACAGAGAGGGCTACTGCAGGTCACAATTTCAGAACTGAATTATTTGAATGTACAGAGATACATCAGAGGCAATATCGAGCTCCTACAAAGTGAAAAAAGGTGTGTAGATTCTTTTAAATTTTTGCTTAAGATTGGTTTGAAATTTATTTTGAAGAAATTCTAAGGGCATAGTAGAGCATTATTATTGGTAACTAATGCCCCAAGGAAAGAAAATGCAAACACCTAGTAAGGAACCTGAAAGCTCTAGCATGACTCATGAAGAAGAGGAAGAGATGCTACATGATATATCAAAATTACAAGAACAAGTGCAACAAATATCACGCTCACAAAAGCTAACAGATGCCAAGATAAATGGCGTGGAATCTAAGATAAAGGGAATGGAAGCTAAGATGGATGATCTAAAGATAGATTTGAGGAAAGATTTGAAGACAGACATGGCAGAATTGAAGACAGATTTGACAAATTTTCTACAAGAAATACTTACTAATGGTGAAAAGGTTGTAAAGGAAACTCATGATGTGAACAAAAGAAATGTTAATCATGATACCATAGACGCTAATGTTGGATCGAAGACTCACCATGTTCCAAAAATCGATATGAGGAAGTTTGATGGCAAGGATCCCGCCACATGGATATTACAGATGGAGCAGATGGAGCAATTTTTCGATCTCAATAATGTGCAAAACACACAAAAAGTACGTATGGAAACTTTATATTTGGAACCAAATCAGTTTGTATGGTATCAATGGCTTTGCTCTCGTAAACAATTTATCACTTGGGCAATATTTACGGAAGAATTGATAGCACATTATGAGGATACAAAAAGCAACACTTTTTTTAGCCAATTGATAAGTCTCAAACAAAAGGGTTCAATAATGGAGCACATGAGGAGTTCCAAAAATTGAACATAAGGGTTAAAAATATTCCAGAGGAGCATAGGATTGATGTGTTCATAG